>OVBE01006495.1:0-19801 GCA_900406425.1 Iberis pinnata | reverse complement strand
CTATCTCGGGAATTATCTCGTTTAACCTCGGGATTATGTTCCAATGGATCGGAATATATTCCTGTGGTTCGACTGAGTTAAATTTCGAGAAAGGCGTAACAACCTTGTTTTGGTCAGAGGGGTTGACCGGAACGGGGGTGTTACAGTGTCAAACCCTGGCCTAACAATATGTGAGCATAATTTTGTAAGAAAATTAAAATTAAAATTTTGTAGTAATGTTCCAAGTTTTAACCGGGAGAAAACCATTCACCAGGTATACTTTTATACGATTTTTGATCAAAAGGTCTGAATTATAATTTTGAAAAACGGTTTGACAAGCACATGATAAAGATCTGAGCACAATGGGCAACACTACAATTAAATGACATTGATGCTTTAAGCAAAACTAGTATTTCATAAATAATCCAAAAATAATAACACAAAAAATCTTTAAAAGTCGATTCTTCGACACCTCTGACGTTTCATCCATCCTCGCCAACGTCTTTGCAACTAAATTTTTAATCTCTATTAGAAAATCAAAAACCCTAACTTCCTAAATTTTATCGAGATCCAAACCAGATTTGATCTTTGCAACTTATTCTCACATGTTCCATGAAACCCAAATAAGTCCTTGTTTAGATTTTTTATGTATTCTTTGTTTTTATTGTTGTAGATTCTAAATCCATATGTTTCCAGGAAAATCTCGTTTCATTTATGAAATTTTCTCAGTTCCAATTTGTACTCAACTAGAAAAATCTCTGAAACTCATCACTTTTATTTCATGTTTCAATTTTTGATTGTTTTTGAAACCAAAATTTTCTTATTCGAAATTGAATCATCCATAACTTTTAACATGTATCCATTTATCGTATTGTAATACGATATTTGAATCATCAATTCTATATTTTCTTTCGGTATGGGCTTTATATATATATATCGCTATATAATTTATAAATCTATAATCTATAAATTTATAACTTTAATGTTTATAAATGCTCTTTCTCAACAATTTTCCTTTACAATCAAGAATCCTAAAAATCTCAAGTTTTCTTGGAGCTTCTCATATAGAAGAACCCTAAAAATTCCAATGTGTTATTGGAAGTTTCATATTAAATCACTAAAATGATGGCAAAGTCTTTTTTTGTTTTGTCATTTCTACTACATTATGATCTGTCTCTAGATATTCTGACATTGTCAAGCACCTTGTGTCTCCTAACAAGAAGTTCGAACTTGGTTTCTTCAAACTTAAGTCTCACTAGTATGTAGGAATCTGGTACAAAGAGGATCTGATCTTGGTAAAAATTATTTGTGGGTTGCCAACATAGATATTCCTCTCTTTGGATCAGAAGGAACCCTTACATTGTTTGAAGGTAATATTTTCCTTTTCAACGAAAGTCATTTTTCCTCTTTGACAAGCTAATCTAACTATAGGAGCTGTGAAATCTGAGATAGTGGCAAAACTTTTAGACAATGGAAATTTCATAGCGAAAGATTCAAATGGGAACTTATGGCAGAGTTTTGATTATCCCACCGACACATTACTACCAGGGATGAAATTTGACAAACCGTATTCTTGGTGTGGAGAAGATGATTCCTCAACCGGGAATGTTTGGTATGAAATTGATTAAGACCAATTGAAATTTTCAATTTATCTGTCCAACCACAAAATTGATATATGAAACGGTTTCCAATTTGAGGATATTCCCCCATTTTTCAAATAAACAATATCTTCTTCCTAATGACAACTCCACAATGCATGAAATTACTATCGCATAAAATTGTTTGCGGAGGGGTTATATGATCTATACACATGGAATTCAGAAAATATGAAATGATTATTATCATGGTATATGGATGACATCTCCTACATAACCAATCATCTATCATGTGGAACATATAATTATTGTTTTGTAAGAGACTCGTTGAAAATATGTTATTATATCAAAGTTTTCAACCCAAAGAGAGTCTTTTGAGTGGTTGTGTGAGGGATAATGCTGTGAACTGCACAGTTATGAGAAATTACTTTATGAAGCTACTAGATATGAGTGTTATGATTGTGAGTGATGCGGAAAATTGCAAGAAAAGATGTCAACCTGACTGTTTTTGTACTGCTTATGCACGCTTTGGAAATAAAAAGGCCAAAGCATATATGCAATATGGGAAAATAGCTCCACGATTTTAGAAACTACACTTATGGTGGTCATGACATCTATGCCAAATTGGCGGAAAAGGATCTCGCTACTTCTCCTCGAAATGACAACAATAATAGAATTTTAACGGTGAGTTTAATTGTTGCGTTAAGCATAGTTGGTGTTGTTGTCTTCAATTTATTCTCACATGTTCCATGAAATCAAGATAAGTCCTTGTTTAGAATTTCATATGTAATCTTGGCCGCTAATCACAACATACCCCTATTAGAAAAAGAAAACAATTTTATTTACTAAAAATTGGATATCTATTATGATTTCAACAGAATAATCCCAACCTCAATTTGGTCACGGGGCCAAGTGTTCCTTACAACCCCTAAGAAAGTAGAACAATTAGCCAACAAGCTCGTGTTGTGTTGAACAATTTCAAAGATTTTTACCTCCGTCTTCACGCACTTTTGTCAACTCGATATTATATAGAATGAATACGGAGACTGTTCTTTGGTGTACTTGGCCGCCCTTAACTTGTAAGCACACAGTAGATCCTGCTTTGATATGGGATGGATATTCAAATTTCATGACTGGTAAGTCATCAAAAAGCACCATGTCTGTAAGAAAAAGAGAAGTTAAGTATAAATGTGTTAATTAGGTTGAAGATACTTGCACTACCAAAGAAGAACACAAACTTTTTTGGAACTTCAAAGCAGCAACCAAGTGAAATCAACAAAGAGAAAAAAGAAAATTTCATACTTGGAATTGATATATGGAACAATTTCCAATTTGAAGATATGCCCCCGATTTTCAACTAAACAACATCTTCTTCATAATGACAACTCCACAAGGCATGAAATTATTATCGGATAAAATTATTTGCGGAGGGGTTATATGATCTATACACATGAAATTCAGAAAATATGAAATGATTATTATCATGGTATATGGATGACATCTCCTTCATAACCACTCATCTATCATGTGGAACATATAATTATTGTTTTGTAAGAGACTCGTTGAAAATATGTTAGTATATTAAAGGTTTCAACCCAAAGAGGGTCTTTGGACTGGTTGTGTGAGCGATAATGTTGTGAACTGCACCGTTATGAAAAATTACTTTATGAAGCTACCAGATATGAGTGTTATGTTTATGAGTGATGCAAAAAATTGCAAGAAAAGATGTCAACCTGACTGTTTTTGTACTGCTTATGCACTCTTTGGAAATAAAAAGGCCAAAGCATATGTGCAATATGGGAAAAGAGCTCCATGATTATAGAAACTACACTTATGGTGGTCATGACATCTATGCCAAATTGGCGGAAAAGGATCTCGCTACTTCTCCTCGAAATGACAGTAATAACAGAACTTTAACGGTGAGTTTAATTGTTGCGTTAAGCATATTTGGTGTTGTTATCTTCATATACTTATCTTGGAGATGGTACAAGAAAAACATAACAATAGCAAGAGAACCAACTCGGGTAGAAGTTATCATGGAAGAATTAGTAGGTTTTACGGATAAATTCGAAGTGATGAGTCTAAGAAATGTTAGGGAAGCAACAAATGATTCTGATAATGCCAACATACTCGGACAAAGAGGTTTCAGTATAGTTTACAAAGGAACATCACATGATGCAGGCCCGAGCTTTGACACAAGCCAAAGAAGCACCGCCTTATGGCCTAAAATAATAACATATAATTTCGGCCACAATTATGGTAAAAGTTGCTTTAGTGTAGTGGTAAAATCTTGTATTTCAATCTTAGAAGTCAAGGGTTCGAGCCTCCCCTCATCCAATGCTTTCTATTTTTTAAAAAATAACAGCCTTTAAAAAATATTTGCTTCTAGCCACTAAACATCTAGGACCGGCTCTACATGATGGAAGAGAGATGGAAGTAATAATATTGCATGGCATATCATCTCATCTCATATATTAAGTGATTTCAAGAATGAAGTGAACTTGATTTTACGTGTTTTATTTGTGAATCTAGTTCGCCATCAAGGTTGTTGCTGGGAGGGAGATGAGAAGATATTGATTTATGAATATTTAGATAATCATAGTCTCAATTTTGAACTGGAGAAAGCGGTTTGGGATCGTGAAGGGAGTTGTAGAAGGGTTTTCTTATCTACAAAATTTTACTACTCCACCTATTCTTCATAGGGATCTCAAACACAACAACATCTTATTAGGTAGATATATGATTACGAAAATCTCTGACTTTGGGTTGGCAAGGATGTTGGAAAATGGTATTGTTGAAGCTTAGACGACTAGAGTAGTCGAAACTCGAGGTTACATGTCCAAAAAAATTTCTTTGCATAGCCTAATGTTTGAAAATTTATATATTTTTAGTTTTGGAGTCACGGTACTTGAGATCCTTACCGGAGAAAAAATGTTAAATATTGCAATACTAACCAATGAGATAGTTTGTTTGACATAATATGGAGACATTGAAACGAAGATAACGAGCTTCGGCTTGTAGATTCTAACTTCATTGATCCGTCGTTTGTGCAAGGAGAAACATTAAGATGCATGCATGTTGCCTTTCTGTGCGCTCAATAACATGTAGACGATAGACCAAGTACAAGATCTGTCATCTTAATGCTTGAAAGCATAGAAGCTGGTATTCTTACACCAAAGAGACCAAACTACTACAATGGTAGAGTCTTCCACAATGCAACAGAGTTTCATCGTCTACTTCAACTACTATGATGACCCAATCAGCATTTCTAAGCGTACAACCCAGATAATTTGTTTTTATGTATTAACACTATCAATATTTACAAGTATCAGAGATTTCGTCATTGATTTGCAATATGTTTCTCTTTATTGTAAGTTTCTTTATTTTTATGATTAAAAAAACATTAATCACAAATCATATATAATTTAATTACACAGATTAAAAAGAAGGATTTACTTTCACAAAATAATTTGTTGAAAAAGATACATATGACCAAATCAAATACAAAACTAGAGTTTTTTAATTTGACACAAAATTATTTCTATTAGTTTATGTTAGTGTTATTTAATATTCTCTAGATCAAACCCAACATATTGTATAATAAACATTCTTGTGCAAAAACAAAAATCTGAAATGAAAATTATTTAAAACTTTTAACAAAACTGTACCTTCACAAAACAAAAAACAAAACAAAATAAAAAGTGTAGGGGAAACTTTTGAAACATGAACACATATGCAGGAACAAAAAAAAAAAAGCTTTGTAAGACGAATCTACTTTGTACATAAAACAGTGATCATAATTCGTAATTGCTAATTTGAAGAGTCTAATCATTGTTCATAAATTGTAATTGATAGTTAACAACAAAACAAAGGGCGGCCCATTAAACTAACTTCAGGCCCAGTATATGATCCCGCGAGTCAAATAAAGAGTAAACCAAATTTGCCAACTACATTTCTAACTCTAGCTCACTTCCCTCTCTCTGTCACTTCACTTCTCGCCGATAATGTTGCCGGTAACCGCCGCTCTCCTCCGCCACCGTCTCTGGCATTTGCGCCACCAAATTAGGTTAAACTCCACGGCTGTCTCTCCTCCTCACTCTTTTCATTTACCGCTCAACTCCCCTACCTACCTTGTTTGGTCAGCCAACACTTCTCTAGGCAAAACCCTCGTCTCTACCGGTATCGCCGCCTCTTTCCTCCTCCAGCATTCTTCTTCTTCCGCGGACCTATCTAGAAAACTCCTCTATTTGAAACCTATACAGACTGGCTTCCCTTTTGATTCCGATTCTCGTTTCGTCTTCTCCAAGCTTAATTCACTCTCCCTCCGTCGCCGGATCCCTCTTTCCATCTCCAACTCTGTACTCCGTTCTTCAGTTCCCGCTGCAGAATCTATGGGACGGAATGTCGAATCCAGCGACAGTGGAATGTACAATTTGAACTTGCTGGAGGAGAAGACGGTCACTGGCGCGCCGGAACTTTTGTGTAAGACGCTATATGCCTGGGAGGCGGCTATCTCGCCACATTTAGCGGCAGAGAGGGAAAACGCTCCGATAGAGGACTCCCTCGTGCTACGGATGCTGGAAAAATGTTTGATGGAAGATATAGAGTGTGTAGGTAAAAGTGAGAAACCTAATGTTCTATGTTTGGTGGAGACTGCCGGTGGAGTTGCGAGTCCTGGTCCTTCGGGAACTCTGCAGTGCGATCTCTACAGGTAACATGTGAGAAGAATATGACATGCCTCTAAGAATTTTAGAACTATTGTAACTCTCATTATCAATTTCCCCCCAAAATTAGGCCTTTTAGATTGCCCGGAATTCTCGTCGGAGATGGTCGGCTTGGTGGTATCTCAGGGACCATTGCAGCTTATGAGAGTTTGAAACTTCGAGGATATGACATTGCTGCTGTTGTTTTTGAAGACCATGGCCTTGTTAATGAAGTTCCATTAATAGCATATCTAAGGAATAAGTAAGTTCACTGAACTTCACTGGTTGACGTGCTTTCTATTCTGTGTTCTTCATTAGCATAGTTTCACTTTTCCTTATTCTTTTTGTGACATTACTGGTTGGTAGGGTGCCCGTGCTCGTGCTTCCGCCTGTTCCCAAAGACCTTTCGGATGATCTTATTGAATGGTTTGTGGAAGCTGATGGTGTGTTTCAGTCTTTAAAAGAGAGAATGATATCATCTTATTTGGAGAGAGTAGAAAGATTAAACGGCATGGCAAAGCAAGCTGGAGAGGTATTCTGGTGGCCATTTACTCAGCATAAACTTGTGCCTGAAGATAATGTGACAGTAATAGACTCCCGATGTGGTGAAAATTTTTCAATATATAAGGTTTGTATGAGAGGATCCTTATACATTTTAACATGTTCACATTCTTGGCTCGGTGTAGTTAGTATAGTCTTAAGCAAGCTGGTTACGTGGAAGGCAGGAACTTTATGGTTTCAGATGTTAACTTCTAGAATTTTCTGTAGCTAATGAAATTTGTGACTGTCATCATTTTCAGGCTTCCGATAACAATTCTATTACCCAGCATTTTGACGGTTGTGCAAGCTGGTGGACACAGGGGCCAGATCCTGCTTTCCAGGTCATCTGTGCCTACTATTTTCCCACTTCTATAACAAATATCACTTCTTAATGTGTCATGACTAATTAATCTTTCTCTGTGATTAATCTTCTGAAGTTTATTTTGAACTTTTGTTTAGGTGGTTTCAGGCTGAGCTTGCTAGAGAAATGGGTTACACTGCTGCTAGGTTCGGACATGTTATGTTCCCTGAGAATGTATATGAACCTGCCTTAAAATGTGCTGAGCTCTTATTAGATGGAGTGGGAAAAGGTTTCTAAACTTGTGCTGTCACATTGTTTATATTTTCAAACATTGAAGAAGGGCTAATTAGTTTATGCATACAGGCTGGGCTTCACGAGTATACTTCTCGGATAATGGATCCACAGCAATAGAGATTGCCCTTAAGATGGCATTTCGTAAGTTTTATGTTGATCATGGGAACCTATTGGGTCTTTGTGAGGCTACAGAAGAAAAAAAACATTTTGTAGTTAAGGTACGATAATCTTGCTGATGGTCAATGATACTTGAACACTTTATTGTACCTGCTTTGAACATTTGTGGTCCAGTTTGCTGCTTAATCAGATGGAAGCGTTGCCCTTTTCCTGGCACTTAATCTTCATCAATATGCAGGGTTATTTTCATTTCTGTATTATTGTTATTTGCATTATTAGTAGAAATGGGAAAGCTTGATATGTGTTCTATTTTAGGTTCTAGCTCTTCGGGGGTCTTACCATGGGGATACTTTAGGAGCGATGGAAGCACAAGCACCATCACCTTATACAGGCTTTCTCCAGCAGCCGTGGTAAGGGATTTGTTTATTGTTTGTCATGATTCTTACTTGAACATTTTTTGTTGAACATACATCTTCCAAATTAAGCATTCTTGGATCTTGTGAACCAATGTGGGAGGTCTCTAACTGTTTAACACCCAACCCTTACTGTTGCTTATATTGAGCTGGCATCCTTTAGGGATAAATCATGATAACATCTATATAATTTTTTTTTATTGTAGGTATACTGGAAGAGGCCTGTTTTTGGATCCTCCTACTGTCTTTCTCTCCAATGGATCCTGGAATATTTCCCTCCCTGAAAGTTTTTCTGAAATTAACCCAGAAGAATATGGAAGTAAGTAGCAGTATTTCCTCTTTCTGCTATCCTCCTACACATTATCCATAGTTGTATCTTGTATGATTTAGTATTCCAAACTCTTACAGCTTTCACCACCCGCGATGAGATTTTTGACAAGAGTAGAGACACATCAATTCTTGCAACAATCTATTCAGCCTATGTATCAGAGCATTTACAGGAGTCTTCTGGAGTTAAGCAAGCTGCCCATGTTGGAGCACTAATTATAGAACCAGGTACGTAATGCATTAGGCATCCTTGGTCTCTATATCTAGGTTGCTAGATTCAAAGTAGTCTTATAAGAAGGTGGGTACTTTATCTGCAGTAATTCATGGAGCTGGGGGAATGCATATGGTTGATCCGCTTTTTCAACGAGTTCTGGTCAATGAGTGCCGGAATAGAAAAATTCCAGTCATTTTTGATGAAGTATTTGCAGGTTTCTGGCGTCTTGGAGTAGAGGTAGTCAACTTTTTAAGTTATCTTGTTATATTATCATATAATCCGTTTACATTTTGCTAACGAATTGCCATGTTTTGTACCAAGACAACTGCGGAACTTCTTGGTTGCAAACCGGACATAGCTTGCTTTGCGAAATTGTTGACTGGTGGGATGGTTCCTTTGGCTGTAACTCTTGCCACAGATGATGTGTTTGATTCATTTTCTGGAGATTCAAAGGTAAAACGAAAGTAGAAGGTCAGCTCTTATCAATATATCTGATTCTGGTGTGAAGCCATCTAATTATTGTCTTATTGGTTGTAGCTTAAAGCCCTGCTTCATGGTCACTCATACTCAGCTCATGCTATGGGATGTGCAACAGCCGCCAAGGCCATTGAATGGTTCAAAGATCCTGAGACTAACCATAATATCACTCCACAAGGAACAACCTTGAGAGAGGTACTACTTAATAGCAACATATATGACATATGATCAATATATGTAATGAATAGCAACACCCTTAAACGGGTCCTAATTGTGGCAGTTGTGGGATGAAGAACTGGTGCAGCGAATATCATCCCACTCCACGGTACAAAGGGTGGTTGTATTAGGAACACTTTTCGCGTTGGAGCTAAAAGCAGATGCTTCCAATTCAGGGTAGTGTAATCTACTAAATCTTTCAAACTTACAGAGTCTTGAACTCAATCTTTGGTGTCTCATGTTTCTTCTTTTTTCTTTTTCTCAGATATGCTTCGTTGTATGCAAAGTCTCTTTTAGAGATGCTTAGGGAAGATGGACTCTTCATGCGGCCTCTCGGAAACGTTGTGTACCTCATGTGTGGGCCTTGTACGTCGCCGGAAGTTTGCCGGCAGTTGCTCACTAAGCTATACAAAAGGCTCGGAGAGTTCAATAGAGCATGATCCCTAAAACTCTCTCTAGAGTATTTGTTGTATTAATCACCTTTTTTTTTGGTCATCGTCTATGTATTTGGAGTCTGAAATTTTTATTAGTTGTTAAATCTAGGGGCTTATTTGTTTTTGTACTCCTTCAAGAGATCTAATCGTCTCTGAAAAATCAATTAAATAAATCGAACATCTAAAAATTTAGTGCAAGATCAATTATTATAATTGAAAATAAAAAGCTGAAAAAAAAAAATATTGGGTTCTGTAATTATTCCGTTGTCAGCACTTTTGTAAAAGTGTCGTACGTCGAATCTACGGCTGTGATTTAGTGGACAAAACCACGATTTTTCTAGTTGGCCCTGAGGACGTTTTTTTAACTAAAAACGACAATCATCATACCACCAATCTAATCGTACACCTTATCGCAGTCGATTAATTCTTCCTGCTTGAGGCACTGGCATAGCTCAAAGAGTCGCCATAGTTGACCATAAAGAGGAGACTGTTGTGAAACTCTCAAGTCTCTAACAACAATCACTTCCCTTCCCCTACTATTCATTCTTCCAAGTCGTCGCCGGATGGGTGTTATATCGCCAACATAAACTCCTGATTTCGCCGTCTAGATTCTAAGGTATTTTTATTCTTATTTGTTTGTTCTCTTTGAATTGGTCTCCGAGTGAGTCTACGGGAAGTCTTCTCCGATCTCCGAAGATGAGTTTTGTGTTTTAGATTTAGTTACTTCATTTAGGGATTTATTTGTTAACGCGATGTAGGTTGTTCTCGATGGTGTTCTTGTGGGTTGGTTTTTCGATATATGGGACTTTGGTACCGTTTCAGGATTTTAATTGTGTGGCTTTTGTGATTTTGCAGATCTAGCAAATTAGGGTTTTTTACTGTTTCGTCTAGAGTTTGGAGAAATGGATAGAGGTAATAATATGAATAGAGCAAAGAGGAATTTGGATGGGAACGATGACGACCAACCTGAACGGAAGCGGCCTGCTCTTGCTAGGTACTTTCTCCTCCTTCCCGTAATTTTATCTGACTGATTCTACTGAAAGTTTCTTACTTCTCTCGATATCCCTTGATTATCTTTGGCTGTGTCAGTGTGATTGTAGAAGCTCTGAAAGTAGACAGTTTGCAAAAGCTTTGCTCGTCTTTGGAACCTATTCTCCGCAGAGTTGTAAGTTCTGTTGCTTTTGTGGGGGCTCTTTTACACTTCTTAACTGTTCTTTTCCTGCTTCTTGTTCTTGTCAGTAGTATATTTCGTTCGCAATGGATTTGAATTCACACTTAGAGTTTTATGTTATAAACATTTACTTATAAATTAGCTAATACTCTATTATAACCTTAATTCCGGATTTTTGTTGAGCAGGTTAGTGAGGAAGTGGAACGTGCTTTGGCGAAATTAGGCCCTGCTAGGCTTACTGGGAGGTAAATTTGAATTACTGAGAGTAACTTAATGGCTCTCGATGTTGTGACATGCTTCTTCAACGTTAGTTATTAGTTTCCTGAGGTTTATTATTACTTTTCAGTTCAGGGTCTTCTCCTAAGCGAATTGAAGGTCCAGATGGCCGGAACTTACGGTTGCAATTCAGGTCTAGGTTATCTCTCCCCTTATTCACAGGAGGAAGAGTAGAAGGAGAGCAGGGTGCTGCAATTCATGTTGTCTTGATCGATGCAAACACTGGGCGTGCCGTGGTATATGGTCCAGAGGCTTCAGCAAAGCTTGAAGTTGTTGTGCTTGAGGGTGACTTTAATAGTGAAGATGATGAAGACTGGACCCAAGAAGAATTTGAAAGCCATGTCGTAAAAGAGCGTCAAGGAAAGAGACCCTTGCTTCATGGAGAATTATATGTCACTCTCAAGGAAGGGGTTGGAACTTTGGGCGAGCTAGTTTTCACAGATAATTCAAGTTGGATTCGGAGTAGAAAGTTCAGACTTGGTTTACGGGTCGCTTCTGGGAATTGTGATGGAATGCGCATACGTGAGGCAAAGACGGAAGCTTTTCTTGTTAAAGATCACAGGGGCGAATGTATGGTCTTAGAAGTTCCAATTTTTTTTGTCAGTGGACCATGAGGAGTTACTTCTTTTAGTTTGATACACGTTTTTGTTCTGTGCAGTGTACAAGAAGCATTACCCACCTGCTCTGAATGATGACGTGTGGAGATTAGAGAAGATTGGTAAGGATGGGGCGTTCCATAAAAAGCTTAATGCTGCAGGAATAGCCACTGTAGAAGACTTTCTGAGATTAATGGTCAGGGATTCTGGAAAACTGCGTACTGTAAGTGCTTATTATGTCAAGTTTTTGATCGTGATAGATGTTGTTCATTAGTTTTACACCATGGCTTAAATTATCTTTATCTGTGCTTGTTTAGATTCTCGGAAGTGGAATGTCAAACAAAATGTGGGATTCTCTAGTAGAGCATGCCAAAACGTGTGTCCTGAGTGGTAAGCTTTATATCTACTATGCTGAGGATTCAAGGAATGTCGGTGTTGTATTCAATAATATATATGAGCTAAGTGGTCTCATTTCCGGGGATCAGTACTTCTCTGCAGATTCACTTACTGAAAGCCAGAAGGTCTGCTCATGTTCCATAACCTCTAACACCATTCCATTCTTTTTTTTTGTGTTCTGTGAAAATGATTTAGTTAAAGTATGATTCACACTATCTGCTATATAGAGTAAACGTTAATTAGCTATGTTTCATTATCTACTTTATGGATTAAAAGTTAATTAGCATTTAGCTGTAGTTGATCTGCATTCACTTGTGTGTTCTGAAGCTGTATGTTGATGGGCTGGTGAAGAAAGCGTATGAAAATTGGAACCTAGTCATAGAGTATGATGGAAAATCTCTATTAGACTTGAAACAGCCTAAGAGGTCTGATCTGGAAAATTACTCTACCGCTACCATTGACCATCCACTGCAGATGGCGGGGCATCCATCCTCGGTGGCGCTGGCTAATCAACCTCCAGTGCTTTCAAATTTTGCTATTGGAGGTTTGCACATATCAACCAACTCATTTGACTAAATTGTATCATAGTAAGTTCCTAATTTTTACAAGCTTTGTCCAATTACTGCAGGGTATGATCAAACTCTGGCAACTAGATATCCTTCGCAGCCTCAGCTCTTAAACTCCAACCCACGGACACAATTTGAGGTTGCTGTGCCGGATCAGCTCATGGGAAATCTACATCAACCTCAAGGCACAATAAACAATCAGAACATGACTGGTCTGCTAGCTCTCGGTTCCTCACAGCCATCCACAAGTGGTTACCAAAGTATCAACTCTGCTGTTCAACAGGCAAATCTTAATCCTTTTGAGGACTGGTCAAACCACCGGGAGAGAGGACCAGAAGATTACTTCTCAGAGGAAGAGATCAGACTCAGAAGCCATGAAATGCTAGAGAATGAAGACATGCAACAGTTCCTCCGCTTATTCAGCATGGGAGGAGGAGGCAATGGTACTGGAACACATTTGCCAGAAGATGGATATACTTTCCCATCGTTCCTACATACGCCTATGCAAGGTTATGATGAAGACCGTGGTCGATCGGGAAGAGCTGTTGTTGGATGGCTTAAGATAAAAGCAGCAATGAGATGGGGGTTCTTCATCAGAAGGAAAGCTGCTGAGAGGCGAGCACAAATTGTAGAACTTGATGACGATGATGAAGATGGTGAATAGTCGGGTCTTTCTTCATCATGATCATATCCTCATGATGGTAGTAACAACACAGATAACTTAAACAGTGTTTACCAGATGGACCATGCAAATGGAGGTGAAGTGCCTCAGGGGATTGTATAAAAATGTGTACAGTTAAAAGTCAGTGGGTGTGTGTGTTTTGTGAAGCAGGAGAGTTCTAATATGCTTGATTGACTCATTTAGACGTTAGCATTCTTTAGAACTGATTTAACACTCTTAGATCCATTTTTGTGATGCTCAAGTTGCTCTGTGTAAGGCTTTTATCCCACGAATCATCAATGTTTCCTTGATTGTTATTTTGTTGTTGTTCTTAGTACAAAAAGAGAGTTGGCTTTTGCAACAAATCTCTCTTTAAACATTACTTGACACAAACATATCTATCCATGAATCCTGTTTGCAAATCCTCATATATTGGTATGAAAATCAATCATATAATCAAATGTATTAATGGACAGTTCTCTTCAATTAGTTCTCTTCAATTGTATTTCTTGAAAGTTAAAAGATGAGTCGAAGAAGATAAAAGCTCAAGACTTCATTGTTTGTTATACTAGATATATACCCCGCCCGTTCAGGCGGACAATAAATTATGATTCTATTTTTGTTATACGATATTATTGGCTTTGTTTCCACGGTCGATATAATGGGATCGATATAATGCGCTCGATGTATTAGTGCATATATCTATTAAACCAACACTAAATATACTTTTTTCATATTTAACAATATAAACATACGACCAAATATACAAAATAAATACCAACTACAAAAAATATGCAAAAAATGAAGATTATAATGTCAAAAGAAATAAGTTAAGTTTCTTCGAAGATCAACAAATCTATGAAATATGATAATTTTTAACACAAAAAACAAAAGAAAAAGTTAGTTTTTCATATTCAAATTTTATTCTATAGCGAAGTAACTGGAATAATATATATAAATTTTCAAAAACTTCATATGTCAAACTACGTTTTAGTGACTCCACAATGTTTCTTTGAATATCATTTATGTTTTCATAATCCATTAGATTTATTTGAAGAGAAAAAATATGAAGAGATGTATTGAGTGTCAAAAGAAATGAAAGTTCTCTTTTGGGATAGTTATTAAGAGCATGTTCATTGGTTAAGAATAGAAATTCTTAATATTATTTTAATCATATATTTTTGAAATTTTTTAAGTTAATCACATATTTGTTACTATCTTCAAAAAAGCAAAGCACAATTGCAATAAAAATAATGTAAGATTGGTTCTTGTGAAAGTATTTTTAGAACGGTATCTTATGATATATATAAACATTTTTCGTTAAGAATCCTTTTTTAAAAAAACTCAATGGAGATGGTCTAATAAACCTTTTAACATACTAATAAATGTGTTCATGCATGTTTCAATATTAATAAATTTCATTTAGACTTCTGTTCATCAATGTTCATTTAGGGTTTGGAATCCCTAAACCCTAATCTTTAAAAATGTCATAATCATTCATGTTTCGAAAAATGCACATATGGACATGATTTCGTAATCATTCATGTTTCAATCTTTAAAAACTTCGTAAACACAAATTAACAAAAATATGTTTTATACTCGAAAGTGTTTGTAACGATATATGATCTTAAACCCTAAACTTCTACAACGGAAGACGAACATTTATAAATTTTCATTTGAATCTAATTAGGAACACAGTATAGACATGGTTTCATAATCATTCATGTTGATATGTAACACATATTGATATGATCCAAACTCTAAACCCTAAAAAAACCCCTAAACCCCATTTTTGCAATTCCAAATACTATACATTGTCGTGTATAAATCCCAAAAAATTGAAAACATAATGAAAATTCAAATTTTTTCATTCCCTACGGATTCCTGACCGTAGGAAATTAAATATAAATTTTTTCAGACCCTTCTGCTTCCTCATTTCACCTCGAAAAAAAAACTTGGCAATTCCGGCGATTTTTTCGATTTTCCGACCAAATCAACATCCTCCCTTCATCATCTCACTTATACTACTTACCCATGGGTGATCCAAGGTAAGTTTTATGTTTTAAAGTAGATTTATGGTTGATTTTTGCATATTTGGAGTTTTAGGGATCTTAATAAATTTTGATTTTGATTGTTGCTTAGGGTTTGATTTGTGTTTGGAATGTTTTTTTTGTTTAGAAATTAGGATTATGAATGAGTTTAGGGATTGATTTAGTGGTGATTTAGGGTTTGATAATTAATTTAGGGTTTAGGGGTAATGTTATAATTTAGTGTTTGATAATTGTTTTGAATGTAAATCGATTTTAATTTGTGATTAGTTATAAGTTTTATAAAAATGTGTATTTTAGGGTTTATGGTTTATTTTAAGGTTTAGTTTTAATGTTAGGGTTTAGGTTTTGATTTGTTATGAAATTATAATGATTTTGTTTTTAATTAGTTTTGTGTTTTAATAAAATATGTGTTTAGATTTAGGGTTATGAATTAAAATTAATTATTAAAATTTAATTTTATATTTATAAAGTTTATTAATAAAATTTATAAATATAAATTTTATTAATATTTTTATACATTATTATCAAATTTATTTACTAAAATTAATTTCAATTAACATTCAAATAATTATATATATTTATAATTTTCAAAACTTAAAATTATATTTATAAGATTTATTATCAATTTTATTAATTATATCTTAAATTTGGATTATTTTCAATTTATAATTCTTCTTATAAATTTTAATTATTATTACTAAAATTATTATATAACATTTTAATAATTGAAATTATCGACATTTCCAATCGCATGGTAGATTCCATGCGACTGATATTGGCCAGTCGTCGGGATTTTGGACAAGTCCCCGACTGGTACTCAGGTGTCTGAGACGTAGACACCCAAAGCACATTCGCGTTTCGATGAGCGGATGTCTATAGAGGACTTCCTTGTTCAGCCGGGACGGGAGAGATTGCCTCGATTGCACCCGTCGGGACGTGATAGGATGACGTGGTTCCTGCAGTCGGATAATGGGATCACGAAGTGCATCAAGCGTCTGATGCAAGGACTTCTCAAATTCGTGTACAAGACTTTCAGAGATATGCCATCCGCAGACCAGGAGTACTGGTTTTATTGTTTTGCGGTAAGACAAATAAATAATAACAAACTAAAAGTATAAAAATGGTTACTAACATAAACCTTTTGAACTTTATAGCAAGAGTTCAACTAGGAACCTCATATGATCCGAGAGGTCAGGAGGGAGTTTTTGTACGAGCGGGGAAGACGTACACTCAACACGTGTACGCTTGGAAGACGAGTTGGTACACTGACGGGAAGAAGCATAACATGATGCATGATGAATTCTTCCAAGGATTCCCCAGCTATTGGGAAGAAGAGAAGACCAAAAGCAAGTCGTCAACGAACAGGGACAACCAGATGAGTACCCGAGACGACAAGGGTATAACGACTACGAACACCAGTTCGAAGAGTGCGGTCACTCGAGCCGATGAGATCGTAAGTCAATTTTGTAAATATATCAAACTTAATATATTGTATATTCAATTCTAATTTGATTCTTAAATTTAAATTAGGAGCGTGAGACTGGACACCGACCAGGCCCGATCGAGCTTATGGAGGACTTGCACACGAACAAGACGACAGGTGAGATACAGGATCCGGTTGTTCGCGAGGTGGTCCAGAACACACGACAACATATCCAGGATCGGGCATCTCAGGAGTCCGTTGAATCACTCCCATTTGATACACAGTTTGAGATTGCATCTCAGATATGTTAGTTTGTTTAGTTTGTTGGTTTAGTTTGTTGTAACAATTTGGTTTAGTTTGTTGTAACATAAAGTTTTGTTTTTTGTTTATTGCAGGTTACAAAGAAACAGACTGGGCGTACATAAGGGCTCGGGAACATGGCCGCCTACTGTTTCCCAGGATCCTCTCGGTCGAGGAGTTCTTTTTGGGAGGAGGAGATGCGACAAAAGGATGCGACAATGGAGGCGATGCAGCATGAGATGCTTCAGATGCGGGCCGCGCAATGTGAGCACGAAAAACGCCTCACCGCCCAATTCTGAGCACAACAGGAGGAGATGAACCGTCAGATGGAAGAGCGGATCAAGGTGAGTATCAATTCTTACATGGCGCAGATGGCGTATCGATTCCCGCCGCCACCACCACCTCAGTAGTTTAGTTTAGATATTTTTATCGTTGTTTCCGGATATTTGTCGTATTTTGGATTTTTGTTAATACTTTCAGATTTTAGTTTTATGAATATTTTTAGAATTTTATTTATGTTTTAATTATTAAATATAATTTAAATTATTAATTAATAATATATTTTTTATTTTAAAATATAAAAATTTTTGACGGATAAATTCCGTCAGTAACTACCCCTACCAGTTTATCTGTCAAGAAATCCGTCAGGAAACCCTGACGGATTTCTTGACGGATTTCCTACGGATTCATTAGTGGCGGATAATCCGTCACTAATCCGTCCGAAATTCCTGACGGATTTATAATTCCTGACTATCTAATTCTGACGGAAATAATTCGTCACAAATTCGTAAGTATTGCTTATTCGTGACGGATTTGTCCATCACGTTTTCGTTGTTTTCTTATAGTGCACATTCTTTGTTTTTCTTCTAAATATAGGAGATTACATTAATGACAATACTTGGTTGCATTTAAACAAGTAATTAGCTTGTCTTATTATATTAAGATGTGCATAATATAACTAGTTGCATCACCATCATCAAAGGTAAATATGATGATGTGTCATCTAATTGGATTTCTATTAGGTAAATCTGATGATGTGTCCATAGGTTTACCAAGAAGAGCGAGTTCATCTGCCTTGCCTTTGATCAACCTAAGATACTCGGTAATTGTTTTAGTACATTTGGAACAAGATTTAATGTTATACCTTAACTGACATATGTATCCTCTAATTGGATTTCCATAAGTCTCGGTAGCAGTAGAGACAATGGGTTGCACCGTGAGATATGAACCAATTATAGCATTGTAAAGAAGACGACCTTGACGATAGTGAACAACGGATTCGGAGGAGCAACCCCATTAACCAAATCGTTGGAGCAGGAGCAAAGTTGTTGTCGAGGAAAACATGAAGCTCATGCCCTTCAAAGAGCGGACGAACCAGACAACTCAATATGATGTAGTTGGAGTCGGTGAGCTTTGTGACCTTCGACATGGTGATGTTGAGCAAAGGAGTCGATGGATCTTGACGATTGAACACAAGGGGAGGTTGAGCAGATGAATTGTCATGTGACATGATTCTTAATCACAAAGAATAGAGAAGATAGAGATACATAGAAGATAAACTAAAAAGAAGAACATGACAGAAATTTAGAGAATCAAAAAAAGAAGAAGCAGAGAAACATATGATAGAAAATAGGAAGAATGCGGCATAAGAAAAGGGTAAAAATCCCCTTATTGTTCTGATATCATGTATTAAAGGGTAAAACTCTATATTGATTAAGATTATAGTACGTCGATTTATACATATATGAGATATACACATAAAATATATATATATATAATATTTAGAAATGTGTTAGAAATTAGTGTGATTATTCATCACTTGTTACCACTAATCATATCTACATGTTTGACAAGTGTCATGAAGACTCATAAAGATTAGTGATTATTCATCATCTTAGTACACCCATCCTAATTAGCTTGTTGACACATGTTTGTGTATGTGTCATGTGTATAAGTCCTCCTCATTAGTATAAATAGAGGTTGTAACTCATTTGTAAAGATATAAGAATAAGAAGAAATAAAAGCATAAGTACAATATTTCTCTCCAAACTTCTATCCAAAATAGTTTTTAGTTAGTCACTTTATAAAGTTCATAGAGAAGTTAATATATTAGTGCTCTAAATCTAAAGACTTAATTCATATTATGTTCTTGGATTATAGTCTATTTTCATATCACGTTATCATCACGAACGCTCTATGGTCAATCTTCATCCGTTCAATCCGTTCAGCTCATAAACCCGTTCAATCCCAAATTTCCAGGTAAGATAATGTAAGTTGAATTTATTTATCTATTTATTATATATGATGAAGAATTTTGCATGTTTCCCATGATCGATTGTTATTCGTTATGCTAATATTTGCCTAAAATATTTATTATATTATTTTATATGCATTTTGAAGTAAATTTTTGAATCTAATTATGTTCTATAATTTAAAGTTTTTACCGTACTAAAACTTAAAAGTTTTTGCTAAGTTTATAATGCATAAATTCCTTTAATAATGTATATAGTTATCATGTCAAATTTGGAAAAGCTAGCAATTAATGCCTTTGATGTTTCTGGAAGAAACTATATGGCATGGGCAGTAGATGCAAAAATACATTTAAAAGCAAAAGAGCTTATTAGTGCAATTGATAAATCTGAAACAACTCCTGAAGAGAAAAAGGCTAGGGCCATGTTATTTTCATGCCACCATATTGATAGCTAGGATTTTCGGGGTGAAATGTGAGAATGATATGGTTTTCCCAACACT
>OVBE01006494.1:0-17172 GCA_900406425.1 Iberis pinnata | reverse complement strand
CAAGGACAATAGAAGAACGATTTAAAAGGACACAGAACCAAAAAGCTATTCAACTTGATATCATGGAATTCGAACACCCATAACCAGATCTGACGGCTAAAGAAAAGCGTGCAAACGCTAAGAAGGAAGCTGAGTATTCGAGAAGAAGGTCGGATATTAGCCGGGGAAAAAGAGTTGAGGTTGAAGACAAGAACACTAGTGAGGATCCAGACTATGAGGAAGGAGAAGAGATGAGTGTTGAAACGACGGATTACTACTATGAATTCAAAAATGCAGTGATCAACGAGAGGGTTTCTCAAGCAGTGACTGAAGAAGGCCCGGGGATTAACTACGTTGTTGCATTACTATCAAAAGGTTTTAAGGGCACTCGATTTCCTCACCAGTCCACCATGGAAGCTCTTGGAATCGAGAGGGATATGACCTACCTTTTCAGGTTGGCAAATATCAAGAAGTTCATGACCACTTGCTTGAATGCGTAACAACATGAAACTTGCCACTTCCTCGCTACTCTTCAGCTGCATTATGATGACAACGATTTGCAGGGCTATATCACCTTTTCAGTAAGGGAAAAGGCATATGAACTCACACTCGACGAGTTAGATCATCTGTTTGGGTTCCCGTGCGGAAATGATGACGCCCAAGATTTTGACAAGGAAGAGTTCATTTCACTATGGGGAACCATAGGGTTCAGCGTTTATAATTATGTATGTTTATGCCTTTGATTCCTTGTCCATCCCCTAAGTTCTCCTGCGAAATTGGATTACACAGAAGACTGTGTAATTCAGGTTTGGGGGAGGATTCATGGGTTTATTATCTAATGAAGTTTTTATGTTTGTTTCTTGATCTCCATTCATGCATATCATTTAAGGCATATAAAGCCATAAAAACCTGAAAATTTTTCAAAAATTGTTTTCAAAAACAAAGTGTTCATGTAGTTGCATTTAGGATGTTAAAAATATTAGTTTGTCATCTGCATCTGCATAGGGAACTAGGATGAAAGTAACCTTGTATGTATGTTGTTTTCTTAGATAGTATCATTTCCATGGTTATTAGTTGTCTAATGCATCCTGTTTTTGTCTGAAGTAAGACTGCACCATGCTTGGAATATGAAATTTCATGATCCTTTATATTATGAAGCATGTTGTGATATAAATTTTGCCTCTGTCTATTAGAACTTATAATTGATGTTTAATTATCATGCATGTGTGCTGGATTTGAACTCACGGATAATATATACATATTTGGGTTATCTTCTACCATTTCACCACTCTTGTTAATCCAAGTAGGCTCCCCACCCTTGAACCTTGCCTTCTTTCAAGCCATGAATTTATTACTGAGTGTCATGTCTTTTATGAAATGAGTTTGGTATAAAGTATTAGGTTCGAACTGATAGGATTAAAATCTCATGTAGTTCTAGTCCACGCTTTTTGGACTAGATAGGACTAGCTGGGGTTTGATTCTGGGTAATAGGGTCGGTTTGAAAAAGTATGAAAGGATGTGGGAATCTGGTAAAAGAAAAGGTAGAGTTATGAACTTTAAGAGGGGAAAGGAAAAGAAACAGAAAACGGAATGGTCTTGTAAAGGGTATGGGCGAAAAAGGATATGAAAAGTATGGTTAGTGCAGAATCAGAAAAAGAAATGACAATGAAAGAAAATGGTAAAGACCTAAGAAGTTAGTGCAAAAATGAAAAAGGTCAGAAACCATAGGCATTGAAATAAGGAAATCCCCAAATCTGCTAGCAGTCAAATAAGGAAGAACCCTCTCTTAAGAACAATTAAGGAAAAGATGAAAAAGGGAAAAATGTTAACAAGTAAGATCACTTCGAAATTTAAAAAGGTAGAATTAGGGTCTTCTACCGGGTAGAATCAGGGAAATTTTAGTTTCATTGACATTGGATAGATGGGATTTTGTTCTTGTATGCATCTAAGTGTTCTTACCTTTAGTCTTCTGCTAAAGCTCCTTTCCGTTTTGAGAGAACCTTGTTCAAAATTGATAGCCATTGCATAAAGGGGTCATTTTTATCCCTTAACATGTCCTTTAGCCAAATGAGTTCAATAAATGTGCATGACTTGATTCACGGTTCCTGTGTAATGAATGTTAAAGGGGTAAATGAATTTGAATGCATTGTGGAGGTTGGAACTGATATGGAATGAGATGTGATGGGTATGGCTAAGGATTTTAAGTAGGATGAGATTAGGATTGCATTCTAGAACTAGTAACATGGACATTGATATTACTTGTATTCCATCATATTTTGGTTCTTAGTTCCTAATTTCAAACTTCTCTTCCAGGCTTCTAAATTACTTGCTTGAAGGCAAGCAAAGATTTAGTTTGGGGGAGTTGATGTCTCTGCATTTTAGTGGTTTTAGGAAGTCGTTTAACATCATTTTAGGGTCCTTTAGTTGTAAATATGTTGCACCCATAGAATTTTAGTAAGTTTGAATTTTTCATGAAGTTCTGCATTAGCATTTCCATTCATATGCATTTTGGAGATTTTTCAGAACTTTCAGGAGTTTTCATAACGTTATTGCGAATTTGGAGAAGGAAAGGAAAATGCACGGGATGGAACCCACTCAATGTTAGCTCAAGTCAATTTCGACCAAGTTGCTACTAGCCTCGATCGTCGACTCGATCACGTCCTTGTCCCGCCTCGACCAAAATTTCCAAGACACCTCGACCCGGCTCGATCACCTTCTCTCGAGCTGCTGCGCATCACCATCGAGCCAACTTAAAGGCCAAGCTCCCTCAGCTAAGTCCCTCGATCACAGGCTCGATCACTACATCAAGCCCGTCTCGATCACTACATCAAGCTCGGCTCGATCCTGTTCCACTCGCCTTGATCACGTCCCTTGCCGGCTCGATCACCAGCTCCTTGCGGCTTGATCTCCACTCAAGCCGCACCTCCATCACCCAAGATGATATCTTCGCCGCCTCAAACTCATCTTCAGCACGCTTCGCTCACACGCGCATCAACCATTGAGCCAGCCTCTTCTACGCCTTGATGGCGTGGCTTGATGAAGAATTGCTCGCCTTGATCATGCAGCTACGTTCCTTACATCGAGCCAAGCTTCATTCCGACCTGACGACACAATTTTGGTTTAAGAAGAACCATTAAGATTTTTTGACTTTTGTCTTTTAGCGTTTTTAGAGCTTTTTCTGAAACACTATAAAGTCCCTATAATGCCTCCATTTCGAAACAATTTTTATTTTGTTGCCATTTTGGGTTTGTTCTTAGGTTTATTTTTCTCTATGTTTTCTTTTGTTGTTCTTGATGTTCAAACCCAGATTTTTGATTAAGTTTATGTTTATCTCCTAATTTCTTCATTTTCATGCTTAGATTTAGGTTGTGAACTATCTGGTGCATGTTGATCTACTGATTTATGCTTTTAATCTTGTTTTTACCTTGATCACTATTTCTGTTTTTGCTATTGTTCCATTGGAACTCTGTTTTTCTGGGTTAGTGTTCTTGTTGTTCTTCATCTTCATCCTCTGTATCTTTGATTTTTCGTTCTGTTCATCATCTTCATCACGTTTTCAAACCTTATGTTCTTGCTATTCTTCATAGTTTGACTTTTGATCTTAATGTCTTGCTTAATAGTTATGCTTTCTTGTTTCTCTGATTCCATACCCAACATGCGTAGTGAGTAGTTCCCTTAGGTTCATGAGGATGGGATAGACTGGTGTTGATTTCCTGTTCTTCCTAGGTACCTAAGTTTGATTGCATCTAGATACCTTCTGTTTCACTAATCTTCATGCTTATTTCATTATGATATTAGGCATTTCAGCACCTAGAAAGTGTTCAATGAAATGCCTGAACATGGCGATTTCAAAGATTTGCATACCTAGCCTAAGAGATTAGATGTCTAGGATGCTTATTGGCTTTAGTAGATTGGTTACTCATGCCTTCTAGGTAGTGTACTGTTAACGAGAGTTAGGTATGATGATTGCTTAGGTTGAAACCATTTATCAAGAGATTGGACTTGGTTGTATATGAATATGTTGTCTTGGGATTAACTCATTGTTTGAGGTATCTTAGGCGTCTAGGCAGTAGATGAAGGATCACTCGTCAATTACCCTCAGTCTTAGGAACTGCTTCCCATCTGATTGCATTTTATCTATTTTACTCTTCCTTTTCGTTTCAATTGTTGTCTATCTTTAGTTTCTGTTTATGCATGCTTGCTTTTATTTCATGTTTTACTTACTGTATATTCTTTTTGTTTATGACTTTTAGATAAAAACCCTTATTTCTATTGCATCCAGAGTGCTTAGCATCACACCCATTTGGATTGACAACCTATCTATACTATAATGACATGATAATGTGGATAGGGAAATGATACATAAAAAATCATGTTATCACTGCTGCTTTGGATACTGTGACATAAAGGTACAAGGTTTCTCCCTCTTTGGGTTTGGAAAGGATGGTGGAGTGGTGAGAATGTGTTTGAGCTCGGCGAATGCGTTCGCGCACCTCTAGTCCCATTCAAAACCCTTGTTTTCCTTAAAGATTTGATAAAACGGGAGACTCTTTTCTGTTGACCTAGAAATGAACATGTTTAGTGCGGCAATCCGACCATTGAGGTTTTGTACTTCCTTCTTTGTCTTGGGAGGCGGGAGGTCGAGAATTCCTCTTCTTAACACCGAGTGGCCAAGGAATTCTCCATATGTTTACATGATTCTTAGCTTCGAACAAATATACTAACAAGTATTGATGTAAACTTCCATGGTCTTTCCTAGCTCGTTAGTGAACATTTTGTTGACTAAGGTGGTAAGTTGCTCCTGCGTTGTCTTCTCTCGGTATGTCGAGTGCATCATGATCTAGTTGTATCCTAAAAATGCATCCATAAATGATAACAACTTTTTCACGCGGTTACATTGACCTTGTCGATGTGCGGTATCAGAAAGATATCCTTGAGACACGCTTTATTCAAGTTGGTAAAGTCTATGCATACTCGCTATTTCTCGTTCTTTTTCTTTATGATGACTAGATTTTCCAACCATTCAAGGTATTTTACCTCGGCAATTAACCTGCACTTAGCACTTTTTCGACTTCGTTATTCACGGCTTGGGAACATTCCGCTCCTAGTCTGCGCTGCTTATGATTTATCGGCTTGTAGGTGGGATCAACGTTGAGCTTGTGGGAAGTAATGGGTGAGCTGATTCCTTTCATATCTTGCATGGACTAGGAGAAGGTGGGTACTCGTCGTGGATGCTAACCTATTTGATTTTGTCGAGCTCGGGGAGCGACATGTGTGTCTGTGTCCACGTCGGGTCGTTTATTCCTGAGATTTGCAATGTTCTCATCCTATGTTCTACTAGGAAGCATGTTTGAGCTTCTCATTGGTTTCTTCTAATTGTCCATGTCCTTGTGCTAGTTGGGGATTTAACGCATTGGTGATAGGTCGACACTACGACCTTCATGGAGTTCCGAGGATTACGTTGAACATTGGATGCTGGTCTACGACTACAAACTTAACTGTCTGACTCAAGCCTCCTTCTTGGACTAGTAGTTTGATCGTACCTATGGATTGGACGGTTTGTCTGCCAAATCCCGTTAGCGTTTTATTTTCTCCCTTTAATGACTTATCGTTAACTTCCATCTTCTTAAGTGTATCTCAAAAAATGATATCGGCCGAGCTTCATGTGTCAACTAGGATCTTGGCTACCTCGGTATTAGCGATAACTAGCTTGATTACGAGGAAGTCGTTAGGGTAGTGACTGAGGCCTTTCAGATCATCATCATCGGATTCCAAAGGAACGGAGATTAGCATTAGACTAGTTTGGTCTTTCTGAGCATTCAAATCTCATCGTTCTGCAGATTTGATTGACCGTACTAAATCGTTACATGACAGTAACCCTCCCATTATCACATTGACTCGTCATATGGGAAAAAATCCTTTACTTGTTTGAGTATTGGCATCGTTTCTACGATTTTCTCCCTGGTATGACTTGGTGGGGTCATATCGTCTGTAATGCGAGAAAAATTTTCCCGCACCATACTAACATGTGTACTCGCACCTCTCCCTCGTGTTGACGAGCTGAACCTTTAGCCTCCTCCCTGTCGTCTCTTTTTTCATGATCAACTGATATCGATTTCGCCTTCCTAGAACTTTTCAAAATGATGGAATGCAGGTGGCGGCAATCTACAGTTCGGTTTCCTTTTCGCTTATGAAAGTTGCAATATGCTTCGGGATCATCATCGACAGGTGGAGATGGGTCTGTTGTACTCTTGCCTTCTGTAACAGTATATACAACTTGTCTTCTTTCTTCTCTTGTCGTAGGCTTGCCGTAGTGTTGTCTTGGTTCGCAGTGAGGCTCGTTGCTTTCTTTCTTACTTTTGAATGTTTGGTACCTTTCGACATTGTTGCGTGTTCTTCTTCCATCTCGACGAATTTTGTAGCTCTATAGAGCGCGTCTTCTAATATTTGTGGAGGGTTGATGAGTAACTCGTCTCAGAATATGAAATTGTACCTTAGGGCGTTTTGCAGAGCGATGATAGCTCCTTCATCATTTATTACTATTTGGGCGACAACATCTTTAAACCTGTCATGAAAGGCACGAAGTAATTCTTTTTCCTTTTGGAATAATGTCCAAAGGTTGGTTGTTGTGGCCTTTTTGGAAATGAATATCGAATAATTTTTGGTGAACACTATCGACAATTGCTGAAAGCTACTAATGGAATTGGGTTCCAAGCGAGAGAAGTAGGTCAAGGCGAGTCCTGATAGATTTTCGACAAACATCTGACACATACCTGCATCTCGTTCTTATGGGGTGAACTGAGCTCGCACCATGGCGATGATGAACTTGATTTTCGTCGAGTGCCGTATTGGTGTTTCCATGATTATCCTGGTGAAAGGCGGCCTTTGTGTTTTTTCGGTGGCTTTCACGATATTCAGAGCCGAGCTGGTCGCTTGGTGCACCTGCGAACTCATGTTTTTAATTTGATCTCGAATCTGTTGTAGCTCATCTACAACGGTCCCATGAAATCTTTGGAAATTTATAGGATCTGGTTGGCTTTTGATTCTCGGTGTTGCGGCTGTAGTCCAAGGTGTTGATTCTGGTATTGAATTGAATTCTCCGAAAAGCGGTCTGCTCACGGTACATACGTCTCTTTCACCAACCAAGGCAGACATACTGTCAAGTTCGACCTCAAATCATGGGCTCGATCCTGAGCTTGTTCTTTTCTGCATATCGCTGTTTAAGAGGTTGAACATATCTTGGATAATTATGTCGGTGTTGTTGATCTCGTTGTTTTCTTTGTCAGACTTTGATTCTTCGGTCGTTCCTCGTGACTCTTTTCATTCTACGTTCTTGTTTAGTGTTTTGAATCCGATCTATTGTTGGATCGACGAAGGAATCCTGGCTTTTCTCGGTTGTTGGGGGAGGGTTTTCCAATCCGTCATTAGTCACCCCATGTTGGTTGATTTTCCTGCTTCTGCAATACAGATTTTGTGAAGAGGAGTAGATCGCGCAGAATTGAACTAATGTAGCTAGGCATAGCTTAGTTGCTAGTTATCCCCACAGCTGGCGCCAATTGTTGATTCAGATTTTAACAATTATGTTAAACTCTAATATGTGGGTTTTAGCTTGTGAGAAATGATTTCCTATATTGATTAAGATACAAGGATATTTATACTAATTGTTTAACCTACTTTCCTACTAATTTATAATGGGCTTTGCAGGTGAGTTTTGACGCAATTCCTCTTCGTGAGCTCGCCGCCGACTTTTAGATAGCTCCATTCAGAAGGGCTTTGATCCAAGTGAGCTACTCGTCGGGTTGCATACACATATCAACATCTAACTTTTAAAAAAAAAGTTATAAGAAATTTGTTTTAGTACCAAAGCAAGAACTCATTTTTCGTTTTTGAGTTTTGACATCTTCGAGTTTCACATTCTCGTTCTTGAGTTGCTCAGATGATTGATTGTGGTGAAAATTAGCTCCAATGAGCACACCGATTCGGAAAATGTTCTTGGAGCATGCAATTCCCTTATTGCAATTGTGATTGTAATCTTTTCTTTTCTTTCTTTTTTTTTTTTTTACTTTATCTTCATTTCATATTCACTTCTTTAATTATTTGACTTAGACTTATCATCGATCTTCTTAATTATATCAAGGGTAAATTAGCTGTATAATACAAAATAGGAGTACGAAAACTAACCATTTGAGTATATATTAGTTTTCTATAAATAATATGCATACCTATCTCGGTTTTGACCCTTATCTTTTTTTTGTTGTTGTTGAAAATTCACCTCTTTCACTCTTTTTACAAATAAATACATGTAAATTCAAACAATAAAATTACAAAAGTTACCTAAACAAAGAAACACATTTTTTCTATATCTAACATGATTAAAATTATTTAAAACGCACAAAAGTTAAACAAAAACACATATTTTTCTACATCTAACATGATTAAAATTATTTAAATCATACATATATTTTATAAAATAGTGAATACTGAAGAGTGTATATATCTTAAAATCTACAATATAAACTCTAAACTCCAAAATATAAAACATAAACTCTAAAATATAAATCATAAACCTAAAAGTATAAAACCCTAAATATAAACCCTAAACATATAACAAAAAATAAAACTACAACAAATAATCAGACTATTATTTCATAGTCTAACTACTAATAACATAGGTGGAGAAATTTGTAAAGTGAACCTATGATAACTAAGGTGGACTATTCATTGTTCTAAGAGTAAATATGAATATATCGTATATTATGGAAGGATAGAGAGTTATACCTTATAGATAGATGATACTTTTTAATATTAGAAGGTAAAAGTATTATCCATTGGTATTTTTCTTCTATCAATTATAGCACAAACTTAGACGTAACATGAACAAATTAAAAAGTATATGAAACATAATATGTAAACTTTATTGGAAATGAGGCATATCATACAAACTTAAATAAAAAAAGTACAATTAATTAATATACAAACTTCATTTGATATTTCAAAAAGTAATGTTAATATTTATAGTAACAATTGACAAGAACGAGTAGATACCTTTGCGTATATAGATTATGTCATCTTTACTTGTCCTCATGTATTGCAATACTTTGTCGAACATCCTGATGCCTT
The DNA here is from genome assembly GCA_900406425.1 of Iberis pinnata. Taxonomy (NCBI): domain Eukaryota; kingdom Viridiplantae; phylum Streptophyta; class Magnoliopsida; order Brassicales; family Brassicaceae; genus Iberis; species Iberis pinnata. Next base: position 8,073 of record OVBE01006494.1, on the reverse strand, counting down.
TGTATGTCTTCGCCTCATAACATATTTATGAGAATATCAACTACTTAATTTTTATGGGATTGGAAACCTCAAATACAAGAGAGTATTATGCACCTACCCATAGATCATGTGGTATATATGACTTTCAATTATAAATGCCGGGAACTTACAAATATACTAGGCTTTGCGTAAAAGAAAGCTGTAAAATGGCATCTTGCAAATTATGAAGTTAGACTAGATAGGTTTGTATCAAGTATGGCCAATGTAGAGGAATCTGAGCAATTCTAGATTGCCTGATTGCTTACTATATATATGAATCTTGGAATGGCAAAACCATAACAAGAGGTTTATGTTGGGTTTTACAGTTATTGGTCGGGCCTATTGAAGTTGTGAGTCTATGTGGTATTCGACGTGGACTCTCTCCACCTCATATAGAACTCCTTAGTTTGGCATGAACTATGAAACTTTTAGTCAAAATGGAAGGTTGCAGTCAAGTCTCCTTCTTCATTGTCTCCTTGTTTTAACCTAGCCATGGCCGCCAGCTCTGTTGGAGAGTCTTTACTGGAGCCTTTGGAACCCCCAGATCTCCCTTTACTTGTTCACGACGTCTTTCTCCTATGGTCTTTCTCTCTACCAGTGCTGACTATGGCTATCGATGCTACAATTCTTGTCAAATCGTTCTTCTCTACTTCGTTTATGGAGTTTCCTTTGGCGTGTTTATCTCCTCCATCCGCTCATTTACAATCAGTTGAGACTCTCATTGTCTCCATTCCATATCTGAATCTGTATACAAGTTTGTTAAACTTTGTCTTCTTTTCATATATGTTTATGAACTTGAGTTTTTTAGAATTTGTCTCTTCAAAATTATCAGTTTACTCCTTTATGGAGCCTATTAGGTACTTAGGATGGATAAGCGTAGCTCTTTCTAAGCACTCATACTATGTTCCATCTTTACCTTGTATTGAAGTTGTTACTAGGTTAACTCTAATTCTTACTAACTTTAAGAGCTTAGTCTATAGTTCTAGATGTGTTGTCTACTGTTTTGTATATGTTGTTTGGAAAACAGATCTTTGCAGCAAAGCAATAGGTGTTTTAATGTTGTCGAAAATAGATCTTGTTTGGGACTTCCATACAATTCCGGAGAGCTTCCATTATGCTTCTGATCTTTGCAGGGTTCAACTCTCGATTTCGTCAAAAACACTTGTGTGTTCATAGCTGATGTTCATGTGACCTTAATTGTTGGTCTGAAATTCTTGACCATAGGAATCTAGTCCTCTTAAGCTTCATATTGTGCAGACTTTGAAACTGCTTTTTTTACCTCCAACAGCTTTGTTATTAAGTATTATGGAGTTTCTTATGGTTTTGTAGCCTATGTGCTAGTTCCAAAGGTATCACTCTTGTGGTTGTTCTAAGTCTTATTTTTATTAAGGCACATGTTTGGTTTATAAGACCATGTTTAGTCTTAGAAACCTTCTTATGTAATCAACTATTTATCAATGAAACATTCTCGACGGGTAACAGACCTTGTCGACCACCCTTGTAGTGGGAGAGAACCGCGTCACGTCCGCAAAAAATCTCCCACAAACATCGACGCCGACTTCCGCCGCTAAAACCAGCATCCCCACCAGAGTGCGAATTGACGCGACCGTGTTCTGCGAAATACTCATCCGACGTTTCACACAGTATGAGACGAAAAACCTTCAGAATTGGGAGCCACAGACGAGCATAACTAAAATAGTCCTCGAACATGGCAAACTAACCCTGCGGAAGATCCCATGGTCTCTCCCTCAGACCCGGGACCCGAAATACAAGGTCGGGGTCAGTGAAGCCACACTTACTTGACATCTTCCGAAGGCGCGCTTTGGTCATAATCAAATACATGACTCCGGTCATATCGTCAATGTCCATAGGGGGAAGAGCAGACAAAGCTTCCCTGTCTGGTCGAGGAACAAATGACTCTATAGTAGGTGTCGCGGTATTTCGTGTCGCGCCACCACTCGGAGGAATTCTCTTCGAAGGCCTTCAAGGCCGCACCTCAGCACGCCTCCCAGCGAGCACCTTCGTTCTCACACTTAAGGGGATCATGTCCATATGGTCACCCTTGTGCAGCATTGCCTCGCGACTTTTTCCTTATCGACAACGGGACCGAGTCGATATGAACGGAAGGAGAAGACTTCTGACCCGCGATCTCAGTCCGCTGCTCTGATGGTTCCCTGGCAGATTTTACAATCCCGACTTCACCCGACGAAGTACTAGTCGTAAGATCGGATTGACGAACTGACTCGCCTGCGCAAGATTCGACATGATGACTCGACGAAGCCTCTTCGGACGCACTAGCACCGCTACCCATGTCCAGATTCATAAGATCGCACAAAAGACACTAAAGGAAACTAGAGAGAGAGTAGAGAGAAGGGAGAGCAAAGAAGGTACCTTGGTCAAGAATGCGAAGTGAAAACAATGAAGAAGCCAAGAGGTATATATAGAGAAGTTACCGGAAGACGAAGCGTCCCGGTCAAGCCTGACCGGGAGACGAAGAAGCGATCAAAGGAAATTACCGGTAGACGAACCAGCAAAAAGACGAATGACCGGAAAGGAGAAACTTCTCAACAAAGCCAACTGCCCTCGATATTAGCGCCGACCATTAGAAGTGTCAGCTCATCATCATAAGCTGCTTCTAGATAAAGACGAGGTGTGCGAAAGCGCGGCCTGGTACAATTGGACCCGAAAAGACACACTGTGTCCGACGACCTGCACATACATTGGTCTCGTCGAACTAGGGGGGACTTATTATAGGATATGGGCCCAACTCCCCAAGCCCAAAAAGACCAGATACATGACCAGGGATGTCGAGGTGCGGCCCATCGAAGTACAACCCATCTCGTCGACCCTCCAAGGCACGTGGGACCGCCGAAAGAACAGTGCGCCTATGTCCTCCGTAGATCGACGAACAGTGCCCTACGAACCAACTCGCCGGATGAACAGGATGTCTAGCTAACTATCCGCAATGATGACGAAGTCTCTATAAATGAAGGATGAGCCCGAAGCGGAGAAGGGTTGGAAATTATAGAGAGAAAGTTCTAGAGAGAAGTTAGACCTTTGAACGAAGACCTGAGTTTTTTCCGCACAATATTTCGACGACATGAGCTTTTCTTTAGAGCTTTTTTGACGAACTAATATCTTTTATAAAGTCACTAAGCGCGTCGGGATTGTCGACGCGCCTCTCATTGTCAAATTGTAACCTTTCTTTATCATATACGAACTCAAATCTTCGGATCGGCGATTTTAGATTCAATATTGTTGTAACCATGTTCAACGTATATTTAGGCATTTTGTGAAATGCATTTTATGGAATGGCTCAATGACAACTTTTGGTATTTGCATGTAGACCAATTATTTTGAATTTTTTATCGTGAGCTATTTCCCTATTATTTATTATTGTGATTTGCTATATGAGTAAATGGCTATTAATGGTGTAAATCAAGTAACTAAATTAGTTAAATACAGCAAGGGAAAATCCACTAATATTGGGTAAGGATTTTAGAACAAAAAACTATTTTCAAGCAAAGGAAATAATTTAAGAAAAACACCAAAAAGATAGAAATCTGCCTTCTTTTAACGTGTGATTTTAGTTGTATATTATAATAACAAAATAAAATATCTACGGAAGATATTTTGGTTTTGAATCGCAGTCCACAAAGGAACCAAAACGACAAACAGAAACTATTGGGATAAATATGGAGATATCAAAGAGTTAAAAGGACTGAACAGCAAATTATTGCAGAATTTTAAGAGAAGAAAGACATAAACTATATATAGCCGATTAGTACCCATCCAAAGATTCTTTTGTTTTTTATACCCCTCAAATTCAAATAGGAGGAGTCGCCGTCTCTTTTCTCATTCCTTTCTCGACAAAATGAGAGAAATCCTTCATATCCAAGGAGGTCAGTGCGGAAATCAGATCGGTGCTAAGTTCTGGGAAGTCATCTGCGGCGAGCACGGCATTGACCCCACCGGTCAGTACTGCGGCGACTCAGATCTACAGCTTGAAAGGATCAATGTCTATTACAACGAAGCCAGCGGTGGTAAGTATGTTCCACGCGCCGTCCTTATGGATCTGGAGCCTGGAACCATGGATTCTCTCAGATCCGGGCCGTTCGGTCAGATTTTCCGGCCGGACAACTTCGTATTTGGGCAGTCCGGTGCCGGAAATAACTGGGCGAAAGGTCACTACACGGAGGGAGCGGAATTGATCGATTCGGTGCTTGATGTTGTCAGGAAGGAGGCTGAGAACTGCGATTGTCTTCAAGGTGAGATACGCATTCATTTCTTTTGTTTTTATGTGATCTCTTAGGTTTTCCTCTTCTCGTATATTATTCGAATCCAGATCTGCCATTATATACTTTTTTTTTTTCCCCCGAGTTTCATTTTCGTGCGACGTTTTCTCTGTAATTAGTAAAGATCTCCATGCTATCTAAGAAGTTCATCTGACGACTTCGTCGATGGGTGTCGTTAGTACGTGAGGTTTACCTGCTTATGAGGTTTTGTCTCACTCGATCGCCTGCTGTTCTTGATTTAGATTCATGATACGCTATTCTCTGCTGCTTAATCTATTTTGCGGAACAGGTTTTCAAGTCTGTCATTCTCTGGGTGGAGGAACTGGCTCTGGCATGGGAACTCTTCTAATTTCAAAGATCAGGGAGGAATATCCTGATCGTATGATGATGACCTTTTCGGTTTTTCCTTCTCCTAAAGTCTCCGACACTGTGGTTGAGCCATACAACGCTACACTATCTGTGCATCAGCTTGTCGAGAATGCTGACGAGTGTATGGTTTTGGATAACGAAGCTCTTTACGATATCTGTTTCCGTACCTTGAAGCTTTCTAATCCTACATGTGAGTTTGTTAATAAAAAAACCCCCTTCTCCTCTTGTTTTCCAGTCTTCTTGTGATTCTACTTCGAAATCCTCACATTGATTCTTCTTTCTTTTTGTGGCTTAGTTGGTGACCTCAACCACCTCATATCAGCAACAATGAGTGGTGTAACATGCTGTCTCCGGTTCCCTGGTCAACTAAACTCCGACCTTAGAAAACTCGCTGTTAACCTTATCCCTTTCCCAAGACTCCACTTCTTCATGGTTGGTTTTGCACCTTTGACATCAAGAGGATCTCAGCAATACAGTGCCTTAAGTGTCCCTGAACTAACTCAACAGATGTGGGATGCCAAAAACATGATGTGTGCAGCTGATCCCCGTCATGGACGTTACTTGACAGCCTCCGCTCTGTTCCGTGGAAAGATGAGCACTAAAGAGGTTGATGAACAGATGATGAATGTCCAGAACAAAAACTCTTCCTACTTTGTTGAATGGATTCCAAACAATGTGAAATCAAGCGTCTGCGATATTGCTCCCACAGGGTTGAAAATGGCATCGACTTTCATAGGAAACTCAACTTCGATCCAGGAAATGTTCAGGCGTGTGAGTGAACAGTTCACTGCTATGTTCAGGAGAAAAGCTTTTCTTCATTGGTACACAGGAGAAGGAATGGACGAGATGGAGTTCACTGAAGCTGAGAGTAACATGAATGATCTTGTTGCAGAGTATCAGCAATATCAAGATGCTACAGTTGGTGAAGAGGAGTATGAGGATGAAGAAGAAGAAGAAGAAGAAGAGGCTTAAAAAAATGATTTGATTATTACTTTTGTAAAGCTTCACACAAGCTGTAAGTCGTCATACCCATTTCTTTTATCTTTTTTTATGTTTGTTCCTTGAATTGAATACACCATCTTTTTGTGCTTTGTGTGTTTTTTTGTTATTGAATTTCTGTCCTGAAAAACTAAGATTTGTTCTGGAGTGTAATCCCGTATGCGTATGCTTCTTTGATTTGTCTGAAAATATTTCAATGTCGCGCCTATACAATTTCTATGACCAAAACAAGTATATCCTAGATCTCTGCTTGCAATCTTTCTTCGTCTTCCTCTTCCTCTTCGGCCATATCTGCCCAGCTTTTCTCAGATCCGATCTTCACATAGCCTGCAGTATCTTTGATGAATTCATGGAGATCATGAATCATGTTCTGGTCCAGCTTCTTTCCTTGCGTGGGTTCTTTTTCTTCTCCTCTCTTCAAAAGCTTAATAGGTTTCTCAAACAATAGCTTTCGGGCTGCACCTCTGGTCTCTTCTTGATACATCGCTTTTCCCTGATCCCATCTGCATCCTCTTGGTTGTGTAAATAGACCTGCAGAGTTTGGTGCAACAGATGCTGGAGAAGAAGAAACATGTGAGTAGTTATTGTTTGCAATTCCAGAGACTTTGTTTTCCTTCATTCCCTTGGCAAATGTACATCCTGCAAAGAACTTATCCGAAACACCATCTTCTGGATTTTTCGATTCTATCTCCGTTAACATCTCAACAGCTCGGTCATAAGACTTTGAGAAGGGTTCATCTCCACATTCATTCTCTGCAGAAGAATCTCTTACTTTATCAATCAGTGATTTAGCTTCTGTAATTCGACCCATACGCATCAAGCAAATTGCAAGGTTGCACAGTTTGTTTTTGTCCGATTCCAAACACAAAGCTCTCCTAGTCATGGATAATAGATCAAACAAAGTAGTACATTTCCAAATTTGAGGTTTGGTAACACAAAACCAACCTGTAATGCTGCTCTGCAATTCCATAGTTATGTAGCTGTAAATGAACCCAGCCCAAGTTCCCCAATATCCTAAAAAATGTTCATACAACAGTCAGTTCAAGGGACAAAAACACTCACTAATAGACAAAAAATTTCACACCTTGCTTTCTCCTGCTCGATAGTCATTGTGATATGTTTTCCTTGAACCCTTTTTGCTCTGACGATTCTACCACCAAATCCAATTCCTTGTTCTAGTATTTTCAGCTTGTGCTCAAGCAATTCAGCTTCTTCTTCAATCCTCCCTGACTTCTGCGGAAACCCACCGATTTCAAAGTATTAACACTAGAGATAGAAGCGTCCATACGAAAAGATGTGAGCTTTTAGTTACTTTGTAGAGCTCAAGGAGCAAGTTATCTATGGAGTCTTGCGCTTCGAAAGGGCAGAGATACCGAAAGGATTTGATGGCTTCAATACCCTCATCAGATCGGTTTAACTGTTTCATTACAACTGCCATATCCTTCAATGCACTATCAACTCGATCTCCAGCGTTTATTGCAGCCCAAAACAAAGATATAGCTCGATTTGGATCTTTAGATATCAACTGTTCTTCAATATAAAATCCATATGTTAACCATACACATACTTAAGCAGAATCAAGAAAGTATCACTAAAAAAGGAGTTCAAATATTTGATTTCAGCGGTAAAATGTAGAAAATATTAGAGAAACCTTCACATTTTTGGGAATGAACGAAGAGTAGTAATTAGGGCAAAAGAAGAATCCAATTCTTGTTTTCCCGGGAAAATCAAATACCTGCGCATGTTTGGCTCTGACGTAAGGAGAATCACCAGAAGGAACCTTATGAACAATATGAAAAGGATCACGCTTCTCCGAAGACGATGGTCTCCTTCTATCCGACATCGGCATCGCCGCCGCATAATCTCTTATTCTCGTGTTCGACGTCGGCGGCGGTGTCCAGAAAGTCCCAGGCGGAGGTCGACGGTCTTCGCAAGGGCACATTTTCGGCGATTCTCGAGATAGATTTCACAGAATTCAAAGTATCGTGTTCCTCAGAGATCAAGAACAAAAGTCATTTAAATGCTCTTCTTCAAAGAATCAGCTTCGGAGAAGTAGAACAAAAGTCATTTATATAAATAAACAAATTATAATTATAGGGTAAAAGTGTAATTTTATTAATCTACTTGTTGAACTTCAAGTAGAGGCAATGAATGCTCAAGTTAAAACATAAAGGTTCGATTTTTACAGTTAATCTGGAAATCAAATGGTAAGGCAAAAGAACTAAACAAGTTTTGAGTTCTATAAATGAAGACATCATCAGATGAATTTCAGTACCAAAAAGTCAGTCTTTCTTCCATTCCCATATGACTTTATAAGGCAGCATCAAGTCATATGCAACACTCTCAACAACTTTATCTTCCCGTTTAAAAACAGCAATCTGAGAAGCAAACC
>OVBE01006493.1:0-19805 GCA_900406425.1 Iberis pinnata | reverse complement strand
TATATGTCGAACATATGATTCAATGTCCCTGTCATATGATCGGACGCTCCACTATCACTAATCCATTCATATGTAATATTACCAACTGGTTTTACAGAGTCTGATGCTGATCCAACTGATCGCACAATTTTTTCCCACTGATCTTTTGTCAATCCCGTCATCACTCTCGACTTGTGTGGCACAACTGTGTTACACACACGGGTTACAGATTTTCCAGAAACAACGTCAAAACACTGATTTTTCATCGATTCATCAAGATAACCCTCGTTCCTTCTGTTTTCTCCATATTTATGCAGCTACCAATCAGGATAGCCTTGCAGTTTATAACAAGATTGAATATCATGCCCATACTTTGAGCAATAAGAACACACAACACCTTGATTTCGATATCTCATTGATGATTTTGAGATTTTATCTGAACAGAATTTCCCAAGACTTTTTTCGGCTCTGATACCATGTAAAGAGATGAATGAAACGATATATTCAATAGGTTAATTTACAAGTGAGAGTTCTTAGGTATTTATACTTAGGGAAACTATAATCCTATACAACAAGCCTATATACTTAAAGTCCACTAGACTATTCTCAATAATTATAAGGTAGTCTGTAGTGAAGGAATAGAGAGGCAACTTAAAAATGTTCTTTCATTAAAGGTTGAAACTTTAGGTTTTACAAAGATTATCTTTTATACAAAAACATGAGAATCTAATCTATTGACACTTGTCATCATCTTGTAAGGTGAGACAACTTAATTTGTTAGCCGTTGGTACCACAAATTCAGTGTTGTGAATCACATTTTTCTTTTGCAATTTTCCTCTGTTTTTGTCTTTATCCATCGAAAAAGATGATTGATGAATTGGGCTCTCATTGTTTGAAACTTTGGGCTTGATATTGTCTTGGGCTTGGGCTAACTCTAATTTCTTTGTTTCTTTTGCAGGTGCTCTGTCGTTTTGAAGATGTTATGATTCAAGTATAATCTTTTCTCTATCATTCCCTCTCAAGCTTGGGGTAAGTGGGAAGACAACACCGAGCTTGAATCTCAGTGACTGGAACACAGCAATCGGAAGAGACTTAGTGAAGATATCGATGATCTGCAATTGTGAAGGTATGTGTTTGACAATTAAAGAGCCTAAAGCAACTCTCTCCCTGACATAATGATAATGATTTTCAAAATGTTTGGATCTTGCATGAAATGTCGGATTGGCGGTGAGATGAATTGAAGACAAATTATCACCAAATAGCTCAGGAGTCTTCAGTATCGGCACACCAAGCTTGCGAAGAATTTTACAAATCCAGGTAATTTCTAATGTTGTGTTTGATAAGGATCGATATTCAGCTTATGTAGAACTCTTAGATATAGTAGGTTGCTTTTTAGATGACCAGGAGATGATATTTGTTCCTAGATAAGTGCAATATCCTCCTGTTGATTTTCTTGTGACCTTGAAATTTGCTCAATCACTATCACTATAAGCCCTTAGTACACAGTCTGAATTGCGATGAAAGAATATTCCCATTGAGGTTGTGCCTTTCACATATCTTAAAATTCTTTGTAATAGGGTAAAGTCTTATACAGAAGGAGCATGCATCTTCTGACAGACATAGTTAACAAAGTATTGCAAGTCTGATCTAGTAAGAGTTAGGTATTGAAGATAACCATCCAGACTTCTGAAGTAGGTTGGATTAGGAAATAGAGTTTCTTGATCAGGGACTCTGTCTGGTTGTGTTGGCAGTGGGATTGGCATTGGGGTGCAATCTTCCATAGCTACTGTTTTTAGTAAATCCTCAGCATACTTATGTTGTGATAAGAATAAACCTTCTGAATTAGATTGAACTTGAATGCCTATAAAATAGTGTAGACTTCTCATGTCTTCCATTCTGAATTCTTTTTGTAAACTATTTTGAAACTGTTGCATCATGACAGAATCATTACCAGTGATGATCATGTCATCAACGTACAATAGCAGAATAATGATGTTTTTTTCTTTAATGCAGATGAACATAGAAGCATATGGTTCACTGCAAACAAAGCCAAACTGAATCAGGTAATCACTAAACTTATTGAACCATGCCCTAGGAGATTGTTTTAGACCATATATGGACTTGTTTAGCTTGAAAACATAATGTGACTTGGTTTTGTCCACAAAACCAGCTGGTTGTCTCATATAGACATCTTCATTTAAGTCACCATGTAAAAAAGCATTTTTAACATCCATTTGTTTAATAGGCCAGTCCATAATTGTAGCTAGATGTAAAACAATTCTAATTGTTGTTAATCTAACTACTGGGCTATATGTCTCAAGATAATCAATCCCCTCTTCCTGATTAAAACCCTTAGCAACTAGACGGGCCTTAAGCTTGTCTAGAGATCCATCTGCTAAAAACTTTGTACGAAAAACCCATTTGCAACCCAATATATTCATATTGGGTTCTGGTGGTACCAAACTCCAAGTGTTGGTAATCATGCAATTGTTGTACTCCTCAATCATTGTTGATTTCCAATCTTGATGTTTAAGTGCTTTAGTCACTATTTTAGGTTCAGGGAAACTAACTTTATGTGTTAGTAACACATATCTTGGGTTAGTTTTAGAAGTTCCTGCTTTTAGTCTTGTAACCATAGGATGAATGTTGGCAACTACATTTGTCCCACTAGATGATTGTGATGAGCTATTGCCTATAGGATCAGGATCAAAGCCTGACGTACACCCAAGACTCTCACTCCCATTTATGGTAGAAGATAGTTGAGAACTGGTAGATGGAGTGGTTACATTGGAAGGAATGGGGGCTGGACTTCTTGGTATAGGAGTATTAGCAGAAGATGAAGAAACAAATTGAGATGTATTGGACTGAGATGCAAACTAAGATGGAGTAGCAGTCTGTACATTTGACAGTGTAGGTGATACAGTTGTTGAGGTGGAATGTAGTGAGATTTTTGAGTCAGATTCTGGAGTTGGAGTTTGAATGATTTGTGGAATATGCAGTTGTATAGGTGATGAAGATTCAACATAAGATGAATTAGTAGAAGGATTTGCTGATGTAGGGAACCCCTTATGCCAAGCCTTTGAGAGAGTTGTACTGGTAGGAATTTGATATTTGAGGTAGACACCATTGAAGGGAAAGTTGGCTTCATCAAAGATAACATGCCTTGTGATATATACTCTTCCAGTTGGTGGATAGAGACATTTGTATCCCTTATATTTAGCATTATATCCTAAGAAAACACACAGTAGAGACTTAGGATCAAACTTTTTCTCTGAGTAGTCACGTAATGTAGGGAAGCATGCACATCCAAAAGTCCTTAAGGCAGAATAATCTGGACCATTGCCAAAAAGGGCTTCATAAGGAGTAGGACTGATTTCATTCTTCAGAGCTGTAGTTGGAAGCAGATTAATTAAGAAACTTACAAAGTAGAATGCCTCTACCCAATGTTTAGCTGGAACTTTGCTATAGAAAAGCATAATTAAGCACAACTCTGTTAGATGCTTGTGTTTTCTCTCAGCTAGGCCGTTCTGTTGGGGTGTGTGAGGGCAGGATATTAGTTGTTGAATGCCAGATTGTTGTAGATGAAGTTGGAACAAGTTGCTTGTAAATTCTCCATCCCCATCACACTGAAAACTGCCAATTTTTAAATTAAACTGATTTTCTACTAGATTCTAAAAGGTTTTGAAAGTTGTATGAAAATCAGATTTCTGCTTCAAGGGATAAAACCATCAATATATTGAAAAATTGTCAACCAGGATTACATAATACTTAAAACCTTGCACATAAGGTATGGGAGAAGGACCCCGTAAGTCACAATGAATCCTTTCAAGTGGTTTAGAAGCAGAAAACAAAGATGCAGAAAAGGGCAGCCTTGAGCTCTTGCCAGCTTGACAAGATGAACACACTGCATTTGATTCTTTATTAATACTGATGACTTTTCTATTGGATAATAACTTGAGGATTTGGGGATTTTGGTGTCCCAATCTTTGATGCCAGATATCATAACTAGTAGAAATCTGTCTGTTGGAATAGAATACCTTTGTCTTTGGATCCTCTAGTGAATATAGATCATTGAGTCGTCTTCCTAATGTCAGTTGCTTCTGTGTGGCCTTGTCCTTAATCACAACACCATCACAGTCAAAAGTTATATCACATGGATAATTTGAAGTTAACCTTGAGACAAATAATAAAGATTTTGCAATATTAGGACAGACCAAAACATCATGGAGTGCAAGAGTACCTGACATTGAAGGAAGGGGTGTGGAACCAATGTGTGTGATGGGTAGAAAAGTACCATCACCTACCATAACACTATATGAACCTTGGTAAACTTGAGAGTTTTGGAGATGGCTAGGTGAGTTTGTCACGTGTGCAGTAGCCCCTGAATCTGGGAACCATTCATTGTTAGCAGGTGCATCATTGATTCTCATTGCAACCATAGCATGCGAGATGTCTTGCTCTTGGTAACTGTTATCAAATCTATGCCAGCAATATAAGGCAGGATGACCTCGCTTACAACAGATTTGACACACTGGCCTATCATCAGGAGCAGTAGCAGAAGGTGAGCTAGAAGTGAACTGCTGATGAAAGCCACGCCCTTTTGTAGAAAAGGATGATCCTCTTCCTCTTCTTGGTCATGAGAAATAAGGATTATTGTTGTTGTTTTGGCCTCTGCCTCTGTTGAAGTAATTAGAGTTTGAAGTAATGTGATGTTGAAGGCTAGATGAGGGTTTGCAGCAGGTGCATCATTATATTTTTGAAGTCTATCATCATAACCATTTAGCCTGTAAGTGACATCCTCAAAGGTAGGTCCTGGAAAAGCTTCCATAAAACTTTCAACAGCAGTGATTACAGGCTCATAATCTTTACTCAGGCTATAAATAACAGCAAAAATTTTCATCTTTTCTGTAACTAGATTACCAATAGAAGCTAGTTGATCACATATGTTTTTGATTTCAATAAATATTCTTCCATGGGTTTGGTACCTTTTGATTCTATTTGGAGATTTCTTTGGAGTTCAAATAACCTTGAAGAAGAAACCCGATTGAAATGATTTGCTAGGTTAGTCCATACCTCAAATGATGTTTTGGATCCAACCACTACACTTAGGATATCTTCTGATAAGGATCCTAACAACCAGACTCTTACAACTTGATATGCCCTTGCCCAATGCTCAAAGTCTGGATTATGTATGTGGTCAACTCTTCCTTCAATATGAGGCACAAGAAGAAGCATAGCTGGTTGCTGAAGACCTCCATTGATGAAGCCTAACAGACCTTGGCCAGAAGAAAGGATTCAAATTGTGTTTTCCATACAATATAGTTTTTTCAGTGAGTTTAACTGTTACACAGTTAGAGATATTTAGAACTGGATAAGTATAGAGCTCAGCCATAGCTCTGATACCATGAAGGAATAAAGAGACAGCTTAAAAATGTTCTTTCATTAAAGGTTGAAACTTTAGGTTTTACAAAGATTAGCTTTTATACTAAAACATGAGAATCTAATCTGTTGACATTTTTCATCATCTTGTAAGGTGAGACAACTGAATTTGTTATCCATTGGTACCACAAATTCAGTGTTGTGAATCACACTTTTCTTCTGCAACTTTCCTCTGTTTTTGTCTTTATCCATCGAAGAAGATGATTGATGAATTGGGCTATCAATGTTTGAAACTTTGGGCTTGATATTGTCTTGGGCTTGGGCTAACTCTAATTTCTTTGTTTCTTTTGCAGGTGCTCTGTCGTTTTGAAGATGTTCTGATTCAAATACAGTCTTTGCTTTATCATGTAGATGATGGTATCTATAGAATTCATATTGTGCTAGATAAAAGTATTAGTGATCAAAAGTGAGTGAAACTAAATTAGATAGTTTAGCATTATTTTCATACTATTTTTTTAATTGTTTTGTTCCCAACATGTCGGTTTAATCTCATATATTTATAAATTTTATAATTTACGAGTTTTGTTTTCTCGTAAAAATTTAACCAGCTCATTATTAAATCATTCATATAGAAACATCATAACACACTCTATAAGATATTGTATCAAGGGCTAATTTGTGAGATGTACATTACTTTTTGGAAAATAAATAAATGTACATAACTACATATCCATGTATAATTAGTTTTTTGGTATTAATATACCATCAATATCTCTTTCTTAGCTTTTGACTTTGTCTCTCTCCTTCATACACGTTTTGTTCTTTCTCTCTCCCCATTTTTTTGTTTTCTAAATTCCATTATTTTCATTTTGTTGGCAAATAAAAACATGTAAAAAAAAATAATCACAAAAGTTACATAATAAGAACATAAATTTAATTATGAATCTAACATGACTAAGATTATTTAAAACAAATATATATTTTATAAATTATGAATAATGATTTTGGTTAATGAAACATAAACTCAGGAATAGTCGGACTACTTAAAAAAAATAAACCCAAAACCCCAAATTAGAAACCAAAAACCCCAAAATATAAACCAAAAACCAAAAATATAAACATAAAATCCCAAAATAGAAACCCAAAACCCAAAAATAGAAACTCAAAACCCAAAATATAAACCCAAAACCCCAAAATATAAACCCAAAACCCCAAAATATAAACCTAAAACCCAAAATATTAACCCAAAATCCTAAAATATAAACTCTAAACCCAAAATACAAATCCTAAGTCCAAAATATAAACCCGGAACCCAAAAAAATAAACCCAAACCCCCAAAATATAAACCTAAAATAAAAACCCAAAACCCAAAATATAAACCCAAAATCGAAATTATAAACCTTAACCCTAAAATATAAATCATAAACCTAAAATATAAATTTCAATAGTCCGTATATCTGAAGTAGTTAGTATATTAACGAAAATGGTGTAAAAAAAAGAAGCGAGTGAGAGGGAGTGAGAGAGGAAAGGAAAGAGAAAGGGTAAAACTACATATATGAAAAATGGTCAGAAGAGAGAGACTGTATAGGTTAGGGATAAATGACATTTAGTTAATTTTAGACTATAATATGTATATATGTTACAATTCCCCTTGTATCAGAGCATATTCTAATTTGCAGCTCAAACCAAATTTGGTCTCACCGGTTCGGATCGGTTTGGATCGGTTCGGTTACCAAAATTGAATTTTTTGTGCTGATCGATTTTCAAAACGTAATTCAGTTCGGTTCAGATGATCTCGGTCCGGTTCAGTTCGAAAAATTCGTTTCGATTTTTATTCTCAGTCCTATAATATATCACACACTAAAAAATCAAAAAACAGAACACTAATATATTCTTCCTCTATATATTATTGATAGATTTTCTAGGTTTTTTTCTTTTGTTTCAAAAAATAGATTTTTTAGGTTTTCAATGTGATTTTAATTGCATATTGTAAACTTCAACACACATTAATTGACAAAATTTTAATTTTTTAGAATATTATTGGTTGAAATTTATAGGAAATTGTTTATTTTAAAAAACAATGCATTTAAAACATTCTTATGATTTACTTTTTGAATAGACCTAATTTCTCTCTCTCTACGAGTGCGCCGCTTTCAAAAACCAGAGCTTCTTCATCTGATTTTCGGACCGGTCCGGCGGCTCTCACAGCGCCGGGACCGGTCCCGCCTTCTTCTCTCCTTGTTTCTCGTCTTCATCTTCGTTTTTCTCTTCTGGTTCATGTCGGTTTTTGGAGTCTTCCGGAGTGTTGATGGTCGTGTGGGTTTTTCTCTGCTCCTCTGGTGGTGGGTCTGTGATCATCCTCCTCTAGTCGTGTCGATTCTCTCGGTTGGGCCTTGCAGGTAGTGGCTGCTGTGGGAGGTTTCTGTGTTGTGTGCCGGTGGTGTGGGTTTCACCGGGCCCGGATCTCTCTGCACAGGAGGGTTCTACCTCGGGTCCTCTGCTGGTGGTCTTCCGTCTTTTAGCTGGTATGTCGTGCAGGTCCCTTCTAGTCTTGGTGGGTAGCTGATATGTTGTGTGGTTTTCTGTGGTTTTTGTGGTTTGACTATTTTTTGAGGTCTCAATAGTCTGGTTCGAGTGTTGTTTTTCTCTTCGGCTCGTTTGTATTGGTAGGTGTTTGTTGGTGGTTGTGGCTTCTCTGCTCCCTGTTGGTTGTTGTTTGCTCCTTCCCGTCTGTTGGTCTCGTTTGCTTTGCCTCTTTGTCGCGCTTCAGAATCTCTTCAGTTTTTGATCGCTGCTCGTCCGGGTTCACGGGTGTGTAGCTCTGTAGAGGTTTTGGTCGTTGTCTCTACCTGGTGGTTGATCGTTCCATCTGCCCCGGTGAAACCTTTCTCGACATTCTCCGATCGTATCCTTTATTGGTTTCGACTTAGCCTCCTCTCGGACTTCCTTGGCTTTCCTTCGGCTTCCGGTCTTCCGTCTTCCGTTTGATCTGCTCTCGTCCGTCTCTGGGTTTCTTTGTGCTCTTTCAAGGTAGGCTTTTACCTGTCATGGTGACTCTAGGGATTAGCCTTGTATGGCTGTACCCCTGGGGCGTGCGTCTTGGCTTGCATGCTTGTTCCTCAGTTCGGGTACAATTGTTCTCATTTCCGTGGTCTCAGAGTTTCGTCTTTTTCGTGTTTTGTCTAGTAGTCTCTTTGTTTTAGGAGTCATGCTTTTGCCTTCCGTCTTTGNTTTTTTTTTTTTTTTTTTTTCTGAAGTTCGGAAAGTTACTTGTAATCCTTCGTTTGTGTTTTAATAAAGACGACAAAAAAAAAACAATGCATTTAATAATTGGTAAAACAACTAATGTTTAGAAACAAGGGGAGTAAGAGTTCTAAAACCAATCTACTAATTTTGTTCTTGTACATTATTAAGCACAAAACTGCATAGAGAAACATGATCATCTACACCTTCTCTCATGTACAACAAGTCTTTCTAATTCCTTTACTTTTTCAATGAAACCTTCAATTTGACATCTTTGTTCTTAACGAAACCTTTTGCTATAACATGTTATGGTCTTTTTCATCAACACAATCAAACACTTAGATCTCTATACTGTTTCAACTCTTTGTGGACTAACTAAATAACCCTGTGACCATACTTCAATGAATTCTTTTTTCATTAAATCTCCATGGCAAAGTTAAATATGGGCTTTATTTACTTAAATGGGCTTTCAATAGGCCCATAAATCCAAAACTCACAAAACATTGAGTTTCAATCTCACATTTTCGAAGGTTAAGACACATATCCTCAAAAAGTGGGCTCCTTTTTTTTGTCTGCAGATTTCGAAATCGTACTTTCAATTTATCAGAAATTTTCTCACACTTTCTCGGCAAAATTCCCGGAAAAAGCAGGTAAAATACTACCCTTTAAACCTTTATCAACGGATTATTCAACTTTCATGTGCTCTCGATCTATATAAAGATTTTAAGTATACTAGATCTTTCCTTTACCAATTGTTACTTATCTCTTAGCTTCTTTGAACCAAAGTTTCTATCTTTTTGTCTCTCCTTAGCTTCTTCAATTCTTATAAACATTGTGAAAAATCTTAAAGATTGTATAGTACATGTTCTTGAGAAAGGGTTCTTGCTTTTGAACAGATGGTTAGGAAAGAAGATTTGGATTTCTATTGTGGATTTTCTAGGAAAGAGCTTCAAAGTTTATGCAAGAAATATAATTTACCTGCTAATAGATCAAGTTCAGATATGGCTGAATCATTAGCTTCTCATTTCGAGGTACTTCTTTTGTTTGGTTCTTCAATGTTTCATACATACAGCTGAGGAGAAAAGAAACTTGTAGCAGCTTAATGATGTTCTGAGATCATTAATATGTAGGGGTGCGCATTCGGTTTGGTTTTTTCGGGTTTTCCAGTTCGGTTTGCTTCGGCACTCGGTTTGTTAAGAGAATTTTCACTTTTGAAGTTCGGTTTTTTGGGTTCGAAAAGCTTAATCTCGGTCAAATTTCGGTTTATTCGGTTTATCTCGGTTTGTTCTGTTAATTTTAGCAAGTTCAGTTCGGGTTGGTTAATATAGTAAAAAGAAAAATTGTTGCCAAACCGAACCGAAAACCAAACTAAAATAATAAAAAATCGCTGAATTGAACCGAAATAACCTAACTAAATTCGGTTTGGTTCGGTCTAAATGCCCACCTCTAATATGTATCTTGATACCTTTGTTTGGTACCTAATCATGTGTTGTTGTATTCAATAATTGCAGAAAAATAGTTTGAACTCTTTAGTTTTTGAGGTTGGTGAGAATCAAGATAATTTAGCTATGACATCTATAGTACCATGGGATGTGAACAGAGGTTTGTCCTTACTTATCTTTCTCTTGCTTACCTTTTTATTAAGCCATTTATGAAGATTTTGGTTAAATGTGATTGCAGAGGATTGTTTTCAAGCTCCAGTGGCTAGAGAACCAGGCGGTGATTATGCATCGTATAAGGTTTGAATTGATTCATCTTTTCAGATATGTCCATTAGCATTCTACCGAGGCTCGGTTATTGAAAGAGTTAGCAATAGTTTTCACTGAAAGACTTGGTAAAATGCGATTTTTCGCTTCTAAAGAACATGGTACATGGTTTCTCAAATGAATCGATCGATATAGTTGCATCCGTGTCTTTGTTCATTGTACAGTTACTTTTAAGTTCTTCAATTCTCTGCCACTCTTTTGGCTAGCCAACCTTTAGTGTTACTTAGATGTTTCTGTGGAAATGCAGGAACGAGATCGAAATGGTGTTTTGGTTGATTCTGCATCAGTTCCTCCATATGTACGAAAAGCGAATGAAAGGGACCAAACCGCAAACTCCAATAAGAATGTTATTTCGAGAACAGAAGACATAGACAGTGGTGATAGTCCTAGTTCATCTTCATTTGAGTTTCATGTTAGTTTAGAAGAAGGAATTAGCTTATCAGTTGATCTAAATTTCAATCCATCAGAGTGGATTAATAGTATGAAAGACAAAGTCAATGTTTATGATAGCATTCGTCGCAGAAAATCCTCAGAATCTGTTGATCTTGGCGAGTGTAAGAAACAGAAGAGTTCAGGCAAAGACAAAGATGATAATGTAGAACCATGTAGCAGAATGAAAGAGAGCTCAGAGATTTGTAAGGAGTCTATACCTGATTCTTCAAGACCTTGTGTCGAATCGTATTGTGTAGATCAAGTGGACTTAGACTGTGTTAATCCTCTTGAGAAGAAGTCGACAAGTGACTCTCTTATGGTTGTTTCAGATCAGAATCAACCGGTAAATCCATCTATAGAAAGTTTTCGAAAGATCGGTAACTCAAGTACTGAATTATCATCATCAGAAGCAGAAGCAGAAGTAGATGTTTGTCCTAGTAAGATTAGTAGATCTTCAACTATGTCTTCTCCAGAGCTCTTCAATGATATAGAGTCCACTGAATCACTCCAGTTCGAGTGCAATGGAGGCAAGAACTGTCTACCACCAAATACTGAAGAGGAGGTACAAAATCTTCTTTCCTTCTACAATCAATTAAACACAATGGTTTTCTTAATCTTAATGTATTGATTGTTCTTGTTAACAGGAAAAGAGTGAAGTTTTAAGTGAACAAGTGAGATCAGAGTGACTTTGTATAATATTGTAGAAGTGATTAGGAGAATGGTTTTATATATACAATGATGTAGAAATAGTCAAGAAAAATGGACTTTCCACTTGTCATGAAGTTTCTTTGTTGGCTTGCACTTTGGCAATCAAGTATATTGAGATTCCAGAGAGGATAAGGTATTATTGATTCATAAACTAATGTTGGAGATTAGCTTAGAGAACAAATGTTGCATACACAATGTTGTTGAGTAGAAGCAGATATCTGAGTTTAAAGAAATGACAACTTATAACAAAATTCCAAAGAGAAAAAGTTAGATTATTTTGAATTTTGTTTATACTCTATAATATTAGTAAGACTCCCTATCATTTAGAAGCTTCAAACACTCAATCTGGACCAGCTTCTAAAATGATTCAGAATAGGTCCAAACTCATTTCAGAATCTCTGTTCAAAACGCAGAAACTGAGCTCTTCAACATCAAGAAAGTGTGAGTTGAGTACTGCATTATGTACTTCTGTTACATCTCAGCAAATTCCCTTCTATAACAAATTTGATTCCTTCATCACTTGTCAATGATTTTTGAATTTGTTTTGTCTTATGTTTGTGACCTCGGGATAAGGTTTAGGTCAAGAGTTCTCTATTTAAGCAATGTAAAAACATTATATTTTGTTTAAGAAATCAATACAACAAAGTTTATCTTTGTCTCTCAGCTCTTTGAGCTCTCTACTCTTTCTGCTTTCATGGTATCAGAGCCATAGAAGGCTCTTCTGATTTGATATTCATTTCTTCTTTAAGCATCTCTCAATGTGTTCCCTTGATACTTAGATCTACCAAATATCTACTATGGAAAACTCAATTCGAAAGCTTTCTGTCCAGCCAGATGCTGATGGGCTTCGTGAATGGAGCTTTTACAAAACCATCTTTAACAATAACTAAGAAGAATGGTGATACAGTGGCCGAAGAAGCCAACCATGAGTTCACAAAATGGGTTCAAAAATATCAATTAGCGACATCCTAACTTTTTGGATCACTCACTGAAGAAGCTTTACGAGCAGTCTATGGACTAAACACAACTTTTGAGGTTTGGTTCTATCTTGGTAAGAAGTAAAACAAATTTTTAGCCACAAGAAAGCTAGATCTACAAAGGAAACTACAAGGTATCACTAAAACTCAGAAGATTATGGTTGAGTACTTAAGTGATGTAAAAGTTGTATGTGACCAACTAGACTTTGTAGGATTTCCTTTATCATAACATGAAATGATCTATGCAGCTTTAAATTGCTTGGAAAAAGAGTATCAATCTATTGGTCCAATCATTGAACACTCTATGGAAGTATTACTTGATATGACTTATGAAGATGCTAAAATTAAACTCATTGGTTTTGATAATAAGCTACAAGTCTATGAACAACCTCTTGAAGTTTCTCCACACTTAGCTTTCAAAGCTGGTAGAGGCTATAATAACCGTGGTAGAGGACAATCCAACTTCAGAAGAAACACTAGAGGAATAGGTGGCTAAGGAAGCTATTCAAAACGAGGCAGAGGCTTCTCTCAACAGTTTCAATCTTCTTCTATTGACTCAAACACAAGACCTACATGTTAGATCTGTGGTAAGTATGGTCACTCAGCCTTCAAAGGCTATAGCAGATTTGATCAGGACTATCATAATACATAAGAATTTCACACTGCTCTATCTTTTATGAGAATCACATATTCAGGACAATCTACTATACAGGAATGGTATTTTGATATTGGTGCCTCTACTCACATAACCAACATTCAGTCTTCTTGTCAAAGCACACAGTCCTATCAGGGAGATGACTCGGTAATGGTTGGCAATAGTGAGTATCTTCCAATCACACACATTGGTAATGTTTCTCTTCAAACTAATCAAGGTAAAATCCCAATTGATGATGTTTTAGTTTGTCCAAGAATCACAAAGAATTTGTTATCAGTGTCAAAGTTAACAAAAGATTATCCTTGCTATCTTTTTTTCGAATCTGATTTTATTTTTATAAAGGACAAATGAACAAACAATATGCTAACACGAGGCAGAAGACAAACTGATCTATATGTACTGGAAGATGCTAAATTTCTGGCTTATTACTCTACTAGACAACATATAACAAGTGATGAAATTTAGCATCAAAGACTTGGACATCCTCACAAGGAGGTTCTTCAGCTCTTAGCAAGGAATAAAGCAATATTAGTGCCTAAAATAAGCAATCAGTTGTGTGATGCTTGTCAATTAGGTAAAAGTTGCAGATTATCTTTTTCTTCTTCTGAGTTTGTTTCAACTAGACCCTTAGAACGCATTCATTGTGACTTATAAGGTCCAACTCCTGTTGTTTCAACTCAAGGCTTTCAATACTATGTGATTTTTGTTGACAATTTCTCAAGATTCACTTGGTTCTATCCACTCAACCAAATGTCTTGTTTTTTCTCAGTATTCATCATTTTCCAAATACTTGTTGAAACAAAATTTCAACAGAAAATTGCTAAATTTCAGTGTGATGGAGGGGGTGAGTTTACCAACAACAAGTTCGTTTCACATCTTGCAAAGTGTGGTATTAAACAACTGATATCATGTCATTATACGCCTCAGCAAAATGGCATTGCTGAAAAAAGCATCGCCACTTAACAGAACTTGGTCTTACCATGATTTTCTAGAGCAAAGTACCTCATACATTGTGGGTTGAAGCTTTCTTTACATCAAACTACCTTGGAAATCTCCTACCATCTTCTGTTTTGCCCAAAAATTCAAGCCCTTTTGAAAGACTATATGGTAATTTACCAGTTTATCACTCATTAAGGGTATTTGGTTATGCTTGCTATCCCTATCTAAGACCTTATGCAAAGAATAATTTTGATCCCAAATCACTACTATGTGTCTTTCTGGGGTACAATGACAAGTATAAGGGCTATAGGTGCATCCTCCTATTGGTTGAGTGTTCATCACTAGACATGCTCTTTTTGATGAAAATAAATTTCCCTTTATGCTTGAGTATAAGAGGTTCCAGTCGACTTCTAATATTGTTCTATGTGATGCATGGAAATCAGGTCTTCCTAGAGAAGTAATGCCTTTAGTTTCAAAACACAACATTCCATACTTATATGTTACTTCAGTTCTTGCACATCCTGCTCCAGTTCCGGACCAGCTTGAAACAGATACAGAAACAAAGCTCCCTGATAATCAAGAAAGTCCTGCTCAAGTTGATAATCCCTCTAATCTTGAATTTGTTGCTATTGATTTTGATGATTCAGACTCACATATTACTCAACCACCTGATTTACCTTTGATCTTTGATGTTACAGTTACTGTTATTCATCCCATTATAGAATCAACTCATACTATGAGAACCAGAGCTAAAGATGGTATAAGAAAGACTAACCCAAAGTATGTTTTGACAACAACACAATCTCCTTATCCATAACCCAAAACTGTCAAAACAACTTTTGCATATGAAGGTTGGTATAAAGCTATGCATGAAGAAATTCCTACAATGCATGAAACTGAGACTTGGGAATTGATTCCTCCCGAAGAAGCAGTCAAGCCTCTTGGATGTAAGTGGGTCTTCAGGACCAAGCTCAATGTTGATGGATCTCTGGACAAACTCAAAGCCATATTAAATGGAAAAGGGTTTTGAACAAAAAGAAGGTATTGACTGTATAGAAACATATAGTCATGTAGTTCGAACTGCTATAATAAGAACTGTCTTACACATTGTTGTTACTCAACAATGGAACATTGCACAACTTGATGTAAGGAATGCTTTCCTTCATGGAACATTGCAAGAACAAATTTCTATGAAACAACCTGCTATATTTGTAGATACACATGAGCCTCATCATGTTTGCAAGCTAAAGAAAGTCATTTATGGCTTGAAACAAGCACATATAGCCTAGTTTGACAAGTTCAACTCATTCTTAATAAGTTTTGGTTTCATCTGCAGTTTTCCAGGTCCATCTAAGGCTGGGCAAAAAAACCGATAACCGAATAACCGATTGTAACCGAACCGAAAATTCGGTTATGGTTTGGATTTGGATACCTTTAATTAACCGTTTGGATTTTAATTGTACTACTCACTGGTTATCGCTTATTAACCGAAACTGAACCGATAACCAGTGGATAACCAAATAACCGAAAATATTTAAATATAATATATTATTATAATTTATTTTATTTTATTTACTAATATACATCTAAAAAAAATAAAGGTAACTTCGTTTGGATTTTTTTTTTTCTTGAGTTTTTGGATTTTTATTCTATATGTATTGTTACATTTGAATATGAATCTTTTCTATGAAAAATTAAAATCGTGAATGAGTCTATGTTATATACAGGCCCGGGCCTGAGCACATACGTATGATGCAAACGTATTAGACCTCATAATTTTTATGGATTTCATATTTTCAAGAAGAGCATAAATTATGAATGAATTTGCACTAAAATGCAAGAAAACAACTAATTTCAAAAAACTCTAAATCGTTGATAGTGTTAAAGATATGCATTTTTACTAACTCATATATTTTCAATAATTTTTATTTCGTGTTTTATCCCGTTAGGGCCTCATATTTTCATTTCGTATTAGGCCTCATATTTCTCAGGATCGGGCCTGGTTATATAGGTATTGTAATGTAACATAATGAGATAAAGAGTCTCAAATTGATAATGAGTGAGATTGATAACTTCAAATTAAAAACATTGTGTTACACTGTTACTTGTAGCAAAATATTGTTAAATACTATTTTTTGTTTTCTAATCGAGTAAAACAATTTTATTGATCGGTTATTTTTTGTTTTACAACGGTTTTATTTTCGGTTTTTGTAATCGGTTAGTATCCAAACCGAACGAAACCAAGAGGTAACTGAACTGACCGAAACCAAAATATCTAAATTAACCGAATGGATTTTATATTATCCTAACCATATTAACCGAAACCGAATACAACCGAACCGAAACCGAATGGTTAACCGAACGCCCAACCCTAGGTCCATCTATGTTTCTCTATACTCATGAATCTGATACAATCCTGCATATTCTCTATGTTGATGATATGATTGTTACAGAGAATAATGATCATCTCATTCAGAAGCTTCTGGACAATCTCAATTCTCAGTTTCGTATGAAAGACATGGGTCCTCTACATTACTTCTTTGGAATTCAAGCCAAGATTCATTCACAATGACTGTTCTTAAGTCAAGCTAAGTATGCTGCCGATTTACTTATGGATGGTGGTATGACTGATTGTGCACCTATGGCCACACATTTACCTCTGCAAGTGGATAAAATCTCAGGTTCATCAAAAACTTTCTTTGATCCTACTTATTTCAGAAGCTTGGCTGGTAAATTACAGTATCTCACACTCACTAGACATGATATACAATTTGTTGTGAATCTAGTATGTAAGAAAATGCATACTCCTACTGAAATTGATTTCAATATATTGAAACAGATTCTGAGATACATTAAAGGAACAATTGAACTGGGTATTAATCTATTCACAACAGCAACTTCAATTTTAATATGTTACAGTGATAGTGATTGGGCAAGATGTCATGAAACAAGGAGATCTATTGGTGGATTATGCACCTTTCTTGGACAAAATACCATGTCTTGGTCTACAAAAAGACATCAAACAGTTTCCGAATCATCTACATAAGCATAATATAGATCTTTATCCTATGATGCTTCTGAAGTTACTTGGATTGTGGCACTTCTCAAACAGATAAACTTTCCTTTGTGAGCCACTGCTCTGATGCTATGTGACAATCTTTCTCTTGTTTACCTTATACCCAATCCTGCCTTTGATTCTAAGTCCAAACATATTGTTGTGGATTACCATTATGTTCGTGAGCAAGTGGCATCAAATTCTCTGATTGTGAAACACATACCAACCTCTCTACAAATAGCTAACATCTTCACAAAGTCGCTAGCACATACTCCTTCCCCAGTCTAAGGGACAAATTTGGTGTTAGCTTACTATCTAACACAAGTTTTAGGGGGTGTATTAGTAAGACTCCCTCTCATTTAGAAGCTTCAAACACTCAATCTGGTCCAGCTTCTAAAATGATTCAAAATAGGCCCAATTCAGAATCTCTGTTCAAAACGCAGAAACAAAGCTCTTCAACATCAAAAAGGGTGAATTGAGTATTGCACTATGTACTACTGTTACATCTCATCAAATACCCCTCAATAACAATTTTGTTTCCTCATCACTTGTCAATGATTTTTGAATTTGTTTTGTCTTATGTTTGTGACCTAAGGATAAGGTTTAGGTCAAGAGTTCTCTATTTAAGCAATGTAAAAACATTATCTTTTTTTTAAGAAATTAATACACAAAAGTTTATCTTTGTCTCCCCGCTCTTAGAGCTCTCTACTCTTTCTGCTTTCATATAATGCCTTCAGAGACATGAAGAAAACATGGGAGAGTTTCTTAGGTTGTTCAGAGCATTCCGACAAGAGAACGTGTTTGATCTCTAGTTTTTTTTATATATTTGTATAACAATGTAGAGAGTTAAGACTGGGATTTTAAAGGCCAAAATTTATAGTAAAAAAATGGATCGGTTCTTAAATTAAAATTTTAAAAAAGAATACGTTTTTAAACTAAATTTTGAAAATAAAAAATGGGTTGTAAACTCATGCATACTCTGGCCTCAAGACCGGTCCGGTAGAGAGTGTCGGCTTTTGGGACATGCCGAAAAGATTGTAAATTTGATCTTCAACATTTTTTTTTCGATAGTATGCATGAGATACGAAATATCTAAACTCCAAAAAAAAGCTATCTAGAAAATTGATCAAAAACTATGCTTCCGAAATATCAAAACAGGTTTTGCTTCGCCTTTGTGTGTTTGCATTTTTTCAGCATGTGAGTAGCACGTGACTAGCCAGTTCTTATACATTGGATCTGAACCAAATAGTTAGCTGAGTTTATTATGGTCTAAAAGTATCAAGTCAACTTAAAAAGCTTCAACTTTTCAGAAATTAGAACGTTTGAATTTGAATAAAAACTAAAGATTTGTAGAGTCTGAATAAGACAAAACATTTCTTTTGGGAGCACAAAGAGAAGAGTAAGAGGAAGAAGAAGAAGAAGACAAAAGAGGATGTTTGTGTCTCGTGACTCAAGAAGCAGAGTTGAAAAAAACAATATATAATATATATATGCATGAAACCTCTCAAAATATTAGTATTATATTTATATGTTTTAAGTATTTATAGAGATTCATTTATAAGTTTTTTGGTTTGCTCGAAACTAAACACCAACGGCAACGGCAAAAGTAAATAAAAGAAAAAAGTGAAACTTATTAGAAAACTATATAATACCCTTTTTATATAACATAAAAATTGTTCAAATCTTTCATTTTTTTTAAGTAAAAATTAAATCGTTTATTCACTAGATCAATAATAGATCTAAAATGTGATTTTTAACTAGATAAGAATAGATCTAAACATTTTGGATCGGATAATTAACTCTTTTTGTACATTACTCGTATTTACGGATAAAGATCAGATACGAAAAATAATAATAATTTATTTAGATTAAATTTTATTTTAATAACATATATTGGGTGAACATCGAATAAGAGTAAATTATTCTAATTATCCGTTTACATAACTGAAATTTTAAAATTATTTTAAAATCTTAACAATAATTATATTAATTTTCTAAATAAATATACATATTTTGTTTCATAGGAAAAAAATATAATTTAATAGAATTTAAAAACTCACATAATTGGTTAGTTTTGTATCATATTTGCGTTTCTATAACTACTTTGTTCAAAATGACAAACTTTTTTTTAATAAGATTGAATGTTTTAGTCAAACATTATATAATTTTAGTCACTATTTGATATATTATGAATTATAATGAATATAACTATCGAACCCAATTCTTACCCAAACTATATCTATACTTACCCAAATTTTACTTTTATGTGTATAATTTAGATATTAATTTTGTACACTCAAGATATCAATGTTATTGGCCTGCTTTCACAACGGAATTACATGTTTTTGCTAAGCTAAGGATGCACTATACCGATTTCAAACTGGCTAATCAGCTAAAAAAGAATAACTCCAAAACGGATTTGTTAGCTAGACGATCACGTGATCGTAACGTTGTTTTTTATTTTGTTAGTAGTTCTTTACCTTATTGGTGTGTAGATTCACTTATTGGTGTATAGATTCACTTGATGCATTTAAATAACCGATAAATAAAAAAGTTCTTTCTTTCGTGAAAAAAAAATAATATACTCAAAATATCCAACCAAAATTCATTATTACGCATTACTAATAATAAATTTTCCTAACCAAGAATAATGATTTAACATATATATATAT
>OVBE01006492.1:0-19810 GCA_900406425.1 Iberis pinnata | reverse complement strand
CGATCTTAGCTACAACTTTTCAGGTTGATTTAGAGAATTATTGGAGTCAAAATATAAAACACAAATGTTTGAAATCAACTTTAATTAAAAGTTGTGGAAGTTAAAAATTTTAGTGGAAGGTTTAGTGAAGTATTAATGTTACAATATTTGATTAAGCATGATATTGTGTTAGAAAGAGTTGAGCTTCATTTGTCACGTGGATTAGAAGATGGTAAAAATATTTTGGCTCGTGATGCTGCTGAATTGATAGGATGTAA
The DNA here is from genome assembly GCA_900406425.1 of Iberis pinnata. NCBI lineage: Eukaryota > Viridiplantae > Streptophyta > Magnoliopsida > Brassicales > Brassicaceae > Iberis > Iberis pinnata. The sequence goes on along the minus strand of OVBE01006492.1, from coordinate 19,553 downwards.
GTTTGTGAGAGGATCAAAACAACTAAGGATTATTATGCATATTGTTTGAAGAAAATGGCCAATGTTGAACAATATCTTGTTGTACATGTGTTAATATAATGAATTTTGTTTTCTTCTACTATGTTTCCTCAAATATATTGTATTTTCAAAAATTCTCTCTCTCTATCCAGTTACATTTGGAAAGAAAAAAGGTATTGGAACAAAAAAAGTGTGATTAAGTACTTTTGGAAATAGATAAATAATAATTAAAAAGTTAAAAATCAAGTAATATAAATACCAAAAAGGTGTGATTAGAAAACTCAAAAAAATTCATTTCAGAGACGCGTGGTTGGTGTTTCATTTGATTAGACAACAAATTTGGTGTACCAAGGTACAAAAGGGTGTACATGTTCCAACCCATCCGAGACAAGTTGCACTCGATTTGCGCTCCTTCAGACAGCTTGATCTGTGCTCCTTCAGACAGCTCGATATTTGCTCTTTCAGGTAACTCGATCTGTGCTCTTTCAGGCAGCTCAATCTGTGCTCTTTCAGGCCGAGCCGTGAGCAACTCGAGATGTGCTCTTTCAGGCCAAGTTGTGACCAACTCGAGCTGTGCTCTTTCAGGCCGAGCCGTGAGCAACTCGAGTTGTGCTCTTTCAGGCCGAGTTGTGACCAACTCGAGCTTTTCTCTTTCAGGCCGAGCTGTGACCAACTCCAGCTGTGCTCCAAGCCGTGACTAACTCGAGTTGTGCTCTTTCAGGCCAAGCTGTGACCAACTCGAGATGTGCTCTACAGATTTTAATTTTTTGTCTTTTAGTGGTTTAGGGTTTTTCCTAAACCACTATATAAAGAATAAGCACACCTCCATTTGAACGTATCCTTTATTTTTATACTCTTCTTTTAGGTTTTTCTCTTGGTTTATGCCTTTGAATGTTCATGGATGACCAAACCAATTTCTTTCAATAAATCATGTTTCTGTTTATGATTTCTTTAGATTTATGCTTGTTTTAGTTTAAGGTTCATGAATATTTGGTGCATATTGATCTTTCATTCATGTTCTTCATTTCATCTATTGGGTTTGATCATTAGTTTATGGGTTTGATCATTGTTTTTTGGGTTTTTGTTCTTTCTATTCTTGTTGTTCTTGATCATCAGTTTCTGGGTTTTTGTTCTTTCTGTTTTTTTTTGTTCTTAAGAGTTTGATCATTGATCTTGATGATTTTCTTAGTTATTTCGTTTTATGGGTTTTGTGATTTAGTGTTCATCATGAGTAGTGAGTAGTTTTCTGGGTTTTTGAGGATGGGGTAGATTGGTGCTGATTCTTTGAATCTCTTAGATGTTTAAGCTTGATCATTCATAAATTCCTTCTGTTTCATTGTTCCTAATGCCTATTTCTCTCTGATCAATTGAAATATGATCTTAGGTATTTCGTCACCCAAAATGTGTTTGATGAAATGCCTGAACAAAATGATTTCGGAAATTTATATTCCTAACCCAAGAGATTGGTTGTTTAGGGTATTCATTGACTTAAATAAATTGTTTCTTCATGCCTGCTAGGTAATGTTCCGTTAACAAGAGTTAGGTCTGGAATTGCTTAGTTTGAGATCATTTATCAAGAGAATGAATTTGATTAATTCTGAATCTATTATCTAGGGATTAGCTCTTGCTTGAGGTATGTTAAGCATCTAGGTTGATCAAGGATAATTACTGATTACTTACCCTCATCCTTAGGAACTTTCATTCTCTGATTTTATTCTAGTCTCATTTACTCACCTGTTTTACATGTTGATCATCTTATTACGTCTTGTTTATGCATTTTAGTTCATATGTCTATTCTGTTTTTTAGTATTGTTAGTTAAACCTTTTTTATTGCTTGGCGTGAATTAGTAGATCTGATCGCATCTAGATTAGATAATAGCTTCACCTGATTGGATTGACAACCTATTGAACTACAATGACGATGATAGTACAATAGGAATTGAACTAGTAAAAATCCTACTATCAAATGTTCTTCAAAAAATTGAATTACCTAGTGACGATCTGCCTGAAATGGTCATTCTTTTCAACATTTATGTCTGATTCTAATGTTTAGAGCAATTGCATACTTAGTTTTCAACACCTATGCAAGTTCAAACTGTTCTTCGAAGAATTGAATTATCAGTTACAATCTTGGTGAAATGGTCTTACTTTTCAACATATATGGTTGAGTATAATACTTTAAGAAATAACTTTCTTACTTTACAACATTCGTCTATGTTTAAGTTGTTTTTCCAAAAAGTGAATTACCTAGTGACAATATGTTAGAAATGGTCTTATTTTTCAATTTGTGTTTAAGTAAAATGTTTTGAGAAATTGCTTACTTACTTTTCAACATATGTGCATGTTTAAGTTGTTTTGCCAGGAATTGAGTTACTAGTGACAATATCCATGAATTACCTAGTGACAAGATGCATGAAATGGTCTTACTTTTCAACATATGTGTTTGAGTCTAATGTTTTGAGCAATAACTTATTACTTATTTTAAAACATATGTGCATGGTCAAGCTCTTCTTCCAATAAGTGAATTACTCAGTTACAATCTACCTGACTTACCAAGTGACAATTTTTCTAAAATGACATTACTTTTCAACGTTTGTGTTTGATTCTAATGTTTTGAGAAATTTCTTACTTACTTTTGATGACTCAGAATTTTCATGGATTTTACATATCAAATAGCATCAGTTTTGAGGTCTAAAAGCGTGCATACATCACATTTATAGTTGATTTTAGTAAGTTTATGATTATTAGGACTTTTGCATTAGAATTTGCATATGCACGCATTTTGAAGATTTTTCAGGACTTTCAGGAGTTTTCGGGAAGGATTTGTGAGATTTCAGAAAAGCAGCACTTAACATGGAATGGAGCAGCACTTAGGATGGAATGGACTAGATCTACCTCAGGACCAAAACATGATCGATCCTAGCACATGCCTGACATCGAGTCCATATTGATCCCAACACCAACTCCTGGATCGATCCCGCACTCACTTCAGATCGATCCCGTAGTCACTTTAGATCGATCTCAGATCGATCCCATCTCAGCATGGATCGATCACCACCATCAGCCTGGATTGATCTCTCTCTCTCTCTCTATCTCTCATTCAAGGAAATTTGTGAAGTCTCATACGAAGCTAAGGAAGTGCATGGAATTGAAGCAAGACTAAGAAGGAAGCAAGGCAAGATCGATCCCACACTTTTCTGGATCGATCTCAAGTACTCAATGCCTGGATCGATCCTACTCTCAGACGCATCTCAGATGCATCTCAGTTGGATCGATCTCATTCAGGCGTCCTCAGCCCGGATCGATCACGCACTTACCAACTCAAAGTCAAACACGCTCCGACCCGACCAACTCAAATCCGGATAGCACCTGAACCAAAGCCCAAGTTCCAAGACAATGATTAGCTTTTTGTCTTTAGTGCGAATTAGGAATTTTCTCTGAACACTATAAAATCCCTAATTCGCCTCCATTTGCAACAAGCTTAGTTTTTCTTTTCTTTTTAGGTTTTAGTCTTAGGTTTTATTTTCTTTTGTTGTTCTTTATGTTCTTGGTGTAAAAACCATATTTCTTTCAAGGTTTAAGTTAATCTACTGTTTTTCCTTTGATTTCTTGCTTAGCTTTCGGTTGTTGTTTAGTTTGTGCATCTCTATTTTTGTTTTAAGCTTTAATATTCTGTTTTAAGTTTGTTCTTCATCTTTTTTTACTGTTTTATTGTTGTTCCTCATTTCTGGTTTTGTGTTCTTGTTGTTCTTCATCTGTTTTTCTTAGATATGATGTTTAGCTTTAAGGTTATGCTTTTTGTTTTCTTTGTTTCTACTCCCATGAGTAGTGAGTAGTCCACTAAGTTCCTGAGGATAGGGTAGAGTAGGGTTGATGTTCAAGGTTTACCTTAGTACCTAAGTTGTTTGTTCTTAGATCTCTTATGTTTCACCTGCTCGTAATGCTGATTGTATTTCTACCCGGAAGGGACCGAAAACTCGTCGTTAGGCCCTTCAACACTGGAAGGTGAGTCATTGAAGGTGTCCAGTCCTAGGTGATTTCAGAGATTTATTTTCCCCTTATAAGGCATTAGATGTTTGGGAAGCTTATTGACTATAGTAGTTGTTGTTCATGCCTGCTAGGTAGTCACTGGCTATGACGACAGTTGAGTCCGTGACTGCTTTGCTTGAGATTGATTGCCAAGGAATTGGAATTGGTTGCTTATGTTGCTACTGTCTAGGGGTTAGCTCATTGTATGAGGTATGTTAGGTAACTAGGTAGCCCAAGATGGATCCTTAGTCAATTACCCTTTGTCCTCAGGAACTGCTTTACATTGCTTATATCTTCACTCTTTTTGCTTTTACTCTGTTTTTACATTTGAGCTTTTTATGCTTCTTTTATGTTTATGCATTTTATGTTCTTTGCACTTAGGACCTTTTAGCAAAACCACCCATTTTTAACACTTAGCTTGACTTTAAAGCATCCATTGCATCCAGATTGTTTAGTGCATTCCCATTATGCATTGACAACCCATCTATACTACAACGATGGTTAATTGATACCTAGTAGGACTTAAAAATCCTACTATCAACTTTTCAACATCTTTGCAGATTCAAGCTATTTTTTGAAGAAATTAATTATCCAGTGACAATCTACCTAAAATGGTATTACTTTTCAACATTTGTGTTTGAGTATAATATTTTAAGGAAATGCTTAGTTACTTTTCAACATCTGTGCAAGTTCAAGTTGTACTTTCTAAAAGTGATTTATCAGTGACTATCTACTTGAAATAATCTTATTTTTTAACATTTTTGTTTGAGTCTATTGTTTTGAGCAATTTCTTACTTACTTTACAATATTTGTGCATGTTCAAACTGTTTTTTAAAGAAGTGAATTACCAAGTGACAATCTACCAGAAATGGTCTTACTTTTCAACCTTTGTGTTTGAGTCTAATGGTTTGAGCAATTGTTTATTTACTTTTCAACATCTATGTAAGTTCAAGTTGTTCTTCCAAGAAGTAAATAACCTAGAGATAATCTGTCTGAAATGGTCTTACTTTTCAACATATGTGTTTGAGTCTAATGTTTTGAGCAATTACTTTCTTATTTTTCGACATCTATGCAGGGCCAAACTCTTCTTCCAAGAAGTAAATTACCCAATAACAATATGTCTGCATGAAATGGTCTTAATTTTCAACATATGTTTTTGAGTCTAATGTTTTGAGGTATTTCTTACTTACTTTACAACATCTGTGCAAGTTTAACTTATTCTTCCAAGAAGTGAACTACTTAGTGAAAATCTGCCTGAAATGATCTTATTTTTCAAAATTTGTGTTTTGAGTATAATTTTTTTAGCAATTACTTACTTATTTTACAACATCAATGCAGGCTCAAATTGTTCTTCCAAGAAGTGAATTACCCATTGAAAATATGCATGGTATACCTAGTGACAATCTGCCTGAAATGATCTTATTTTTCAACATATGTGTTCGAGTCTAATGTTTTGAGCAATTGTTTACTTACGTTACAACATCCGTGGATGTTCATGCACTTCTTCCAATTTGTAAACTATTTAGTGACAACCTACCTAATATACCTAATAAAAATCTGCCTAAAATGGTCTTATTTTTCAACATATGTGTTTGAGTATAAAATTTTGAGAAATTGCTTACTTACTTTACTATATTTGTGCAGGTTCAAGTGCTTCTTCCAAAAATTTAATTACCTAGTGACAATATGCTTGAATTACCTAGTGACAATATGCCTAAATTACCTAGTGACATGCCTGAAATGGTATTACTTTTCAACATCTATGATTGAGTTAAATGTTTTGAGAGATTGCTTACTTACTTTTTATATGTGGAGGTTCAAGCTATTTTCCCAATAAGTGAATTACTTAGTGACCATATTCTTGAATAACCCAGTGAAAATCTGTCAGAAATGGTCTTACATTTTAACATTTGTGTTTGAGTCTAATATTTCTAGCAATTGCTCACTTAATTTACAACATCTATGCATGTTCAAGCACTACTTCCAAAAAGTGAATTACCCAGTGACTATCTGCCTGAAATGGTCTTACTTGTCAACATATGTGTTTAAGTCTAATGTTTTGAGAAATTGCTTACTTACTTTTCAACATTTGTGTAGGTTCAAACTGTTCTTCCAAGAAGTGAATTACCTAGTGAAAATATGCCTCAAATGGTCTTACTTTTATACATACGTGTTTGAGTCTAATGTTTTGAGCAATCGCTTACATCCTTTTCAACATTTGTGTAGGTGATAAGTAAGAATTTTCTTATCCTTAACCTATCAAGTAATCCTAAGACTACTTGGTTTTTCGATGTAGTGCTTAGGATTTCAATCCAAATCGGGGGTTATCAACGCACTCAAACCTAAGAGAATCACGCTTGGTCTAAGTAGAATAAAGTTGGTTGGTTGGTATCATTCAAACATGCATGATTATAAGTCAACAAGGTCAACAAATAATTAGGAAAAGTCAACAAAAGATTAAAACTTAAATCAAGATTAAAAGACTAAGCTAATGGGTCAAGGAAATTGATTCAGATGGCTAAGTATGAAACTATAATGCTTAATATAAACAATCAATGCTAATCCTTGGTTTAAAATTTCTGAATAAAGACTAATTCACCGTCGTGACAATAATTCATTTCTTGATCATGTAACTAAAACAATATCTTGGATAATTACACAATCAATAAGCAATAAGATCTAATATATATTAAAACACTAAACTAACTAACATAATGTATTGGTTATGCCTCATTTTAGATTCAAATAATTCATTCCAACATTTTCATAAACACCTTTCGGGCGTGAAAATGTCAAATATCTAGAAATGAATGAGTTAAAAACTACTAGCATAAAGATTATTAGATGAATGAAGATAATAGTTAACTAAGCTGTAAGCATCAAATTTCATAACTTAAATCACTCTAATCTACCTAACCCATTAACTTATGAAGAACTACTCACTAACCATAACTAAAAATTTAATCCCATGGAGGAGATAATTTTAGCCATGATTAACACAATAAAAGCAAGAAATCAAAGCAATAAGAAGAAACAAAACTAAATTAAGCAAGATTTAAAGGTTTTCATCAAAATGACAACAAAGAACAAAAGTATAAAGGAAGTTGTCTCAAACTTAGGTATAAAAACCTTAAATATAGTGACCTAAGAACTGTCTCTTTTTTGAAAAATGAATTACCTAGTGATAATCTGTCCGAAATAGTCTTACTTTTCAATATATGTGATTGAGTCTAATGTTTTGAAAAATTGCTTACTTATTTGTTTAACATATGTGTAGGTTCAAGCTCTTCTTCCAATAAGTGAATTATCCAGCGACAATCTGCCTGAATTATCCAATGAAACTGCCTGAAATGGTCTGGCTTTTCAACATATGTGTTTGAGTTTAATGTTTTGAGCAATTGCTTATTTACTTTTCAATATCTGTGCAGGTTCAAGCTCTTCTTCTTATAATAAATAAATTACCAAGTGACAATCTGCTTGAAATGATTTTACTTTTCAATATATGTGTTTGAGTGTAGTGTTCTAATCAATTACTTACTTACTTTGCAATATCTATTTAGGTTCAAGTTCTTATTCCAACAAACTGAACTACCCATTAAAGATATGCATGAATCACCCGGTAATAATCTATCTAAAATGATCTTACTTTTCAACATATATGTTTAAGTATAATGTTTTAAGAAATTACTTATTTACTTTACACCATATGTGCATGTTCATGTTCAAGCTCTTATTTCAAAAAGTGAATTACCCATTGAAAATGTGCCTAAATCACCTAGTGACATATTCTTTATGAAATTTTCTTACTTTTCAACATTTGTGTTTAAGTCTAATTTTTTGAGCATTTGCTTACTTAATTTACAACATATGTGATTGAGTATAATGTTTTAATCAATTGGTTACTTACTTTTCAATATTTGTGCAAGTTCAATCTCTCCTTTGAGGAAGAGAATTACCCAATGACAATCTGCCTGAAATGGTTTTACTTTTCAACATGTGTGTTTGAATTTAATATATTGAAAAATTTCTTACTTATTTTTCAATATTTTTGCACGTTCAAATTCTTCTTCAAAAACTGATTTACTCTATGCCAATTTTTCTGAATTACCTAGTGACAATCTGCCTAAAATGATGTTAGTTTTCAACATCTAGATGTGTCAATGTTTTGAGCAATTTGTTACTTAGTTTACAACATATGTGCATGTTCAGGTTCTTCTTCCAAAAAATGAATTACTAAGTGATAATCTATCTGAAATGGTTTTACTTTTCAGTATTTGTGTTTAAATTTAATGTTTTGATCGATTATTGATGATTGAAATGGTACAAGAACCCTGATTTAGGCTCATCTTTGAAACAAATTCTTTTATTGATTATTTACAAAGAGAATTAAACTCGTCCGCATGTCAGACTAGCTTGAAATTGAGTTATATTTTCTAAGTTTTTTTTGTTCTCTTAATTCTCTCTCTAGAATTTTTCACTATATTTTTTCTATGGATTTGCTAGCTCCTTTCACTTTGATCTCCAATCTCTTTTTATAGTGTCTTTATAATCATCATTCTTTGACAATTCGATGAAATTAGTGGGTAGGTTAGCGTTTGTCCAGTATAGTCTAGATCTAATCCAGTGCTCTAGGCTGTACAACATAGCCCATAGGTCAACAACTACTCAGAATTGATAAGTTTTATGTGGCTCGTCATGGATCCATTCCCCTTTTTTAATGTACATGATCCATGGGCCGTTGAATGAACTTGAAATTTTCTGGACCTTGTCAATGAATGCTAAATCCATATCCAACAATTATTTTTTACTTTTCAACAGCCGTGCAGATTGAAGCTCTCTTCTTTTAAGTGACAATATGCATGAAATAGTCTAATTATACATAATAAAAACACTCATTTAATTCTCTTATTTTCTAGAAAACACAGATTTTTCGTCAATCGGTAACTTTATGAGAACAATTCATCCAATATTATATGTGTTATGTTTGGATTTCGTAAATAATTTTTACATGTTAAGTAGAATACTCCCTCAATTTTTTTGAAAAAAAAAACATTATGTACTCTAAATTAACTAATAAAAAAATACTATTATTATTTTATTGATCAAAAATGTTTAACTGGTCCTTGCATTCTGCTGAACTCCGTCAATTTAATAAAAGGGATCAGACGACATGTAATTGAATATTATTTAGATATTGTTTAAAATATAAAAAGAAGATACACTAGATGAGGCTATTTGACTATAGCATTTGATACTAACTCTTTTTTTACTTCGGCTATGAATGGACGCTGACAATGACTCTTTATCTTCGTATCTTCTATGGAAGAGGTATCATTTCCTCAAGTTACAACAATCTTGATAGACGGGCCTTAGATAGACGAGATGATCAGGAACACCTTATGATTAATCGAATAGTCGGGATACTTTACAGTGTGATCGTACTTCTACCTTGTCAATGGCGGCGACCTCTCTCTCTCTATCTCTACTCCTTGTCTATTTGTCCGACCCCTTTTCCGATTCATCTGACATCTTATTTATACTGCTCCTCCTCTGACCTGGACCCGTCATGTCATAAACAGTGACGAGGTCCACGTGTCTTTCACCGGGTCGGACCCTGTCTGTCGGGCTTGGGTCATTCATTTGTGCCCCAAAAATTCTTGTTGGGCCTCAAAGTGGGTGTCAAACCCTGGCCCAACAGTTACCCGTCCCCCCAAAGTCGACTAAAGATTTGTCGACTGGAGCTGGCTAGCTGAGGTCTTGTCATCTTGCTTAAGTTAGACGAGGTGAAAGCCACTAGCAAATCGACAAGATAAGAGTTCCCCGTGGCTGATCGAAGTAAAGCATTTTTTTATTGATCGACGAAGTGAGAACTTATAGTGGCTAATTGACGAGGTAGGATTAACGTGTTTGATCGTCGGAGTCTTAACGTGATTAATCGTTGAAATAACTTCAATCAATCAGCGAGGCGAGAATTCATCAAAATCAATCGCCGAGATTAAAATAACTTTGATCAATCGACGAGGTGAGAACTCGTCATGATCAATCGCCGAGGTTAAAATAACCTTGATCGATCGACGATGTGGAAACTCACCACGATTAATCGACGAGGTGAGGACTCGTCATGATCAATTGTTGAGGTCAAAATAACCTTGATCAATCGACAAGGTGAAAAAGTTTACTTACACATATTACGAAGCGTTTCCTCCTTTGGAATAGGTGACCCTTCACATTCCACGTAAGCCCTTATAAGGATCCCCCTCCTTTTATGCTTCCATCTTTCTCATGCGCCTACAGGTATCATTTCTCTCCCCACTTTCCTCGCTTTCTCTCTCTCTAGATTTTATTTTTTGCACTGCATTTTTGTTCGTTATTACGCCGTTTTTGTCGTCGCCGGCCAATTTCCGTCATCGTATACTTCCTTTCTGGCTTCTCGACACGTAATGTTCGGTGACATCCCATATCTATCTATCAAGGAAGAAGTTATATCAAACGAGATGGGTTCAACGACGAAGTCAAAGAATTGGCATATCGTCCATCACCCGACTAGCCCCGGAGTAAATGTTCCCGACCATTTAGCAGTCCTCGAGGCATCCTCCGAAGAATACATTCTTCAAATAATAGAGTCGGGGCCCTTTCTAGACGAGGCAGGTCCTTCGGACGTCAACCTTGAGGACGATGACTATTACACAGGATCAGGCCCGTCGAAGATGACGCATGAGTCGCTGGCTGTCCTCTGTGTTTTGTGCTGAATAAACAAAATTAGTCTTGAGTTTAGGATTCCGCAGTTCTTCGAACGGTCGTGGTCTCCTCCAGAGGGGTACTTCACCTTTTTTGAAGACTACTTCTCCGAAGCGAACCTTTGGTTCCCCTGCCTCATCTTCTAATTTTTTATGCGCTCGGCGACATATGGCTGTTTCACAACTTTCGACCGCGGCCATACGGAATATAACTGCAATTCTTCTTATGGGTTGTGAAATAGAGATAGACATTTCCATATATATTTTTGACCTTTTAGCGACCATTCATAATAAGGTTGTGAAGAGTGAGGATCACTCCCTTAATATTGACACTGGGTTCTTTTATGTGAGGATGAGGCTGAAGTATACACTTCTCACTAGGGCTAAGAGCAAAGTGTGGGATTGGAAGAGACGGTATTTTTTCGTTGAGATTAATGATGCGGCAGTCCCCCGACCTTGGACGAGAATATTTACGTGATTGGGCTCTAGAAATTGGTAATGCTTCGGCTATTGACGGTGCTATTACTAACGAATAGCTAATTTTTCTATCTTTCTATTGCAGATAAACCATTTCCCTTCGAGGCCTTCCCTGATTGCTTTTCGGACTCAGCTGACAAATTATCCAAGGCTTCAACCCTCAAGTGGCCAGAAGTCGACGCGACGCGATTTAGACGAAGTCTGGCACGTATTGGTTCTGGTGAGTATTCTCTGTTAATGCTATTTATACTTAATCAATTTCTCATCCCGTCGTATTTTCAGTTAGACGAGATCATTTATCCTACCCTTCGAAGCCGAGAATGTCGTCTGACTTTTTGAAGAACTTAAGAGAGAGAGCTCGCTGAAAACTCAGGCTGAAGCCGACACTCAGAAGAAAGATGTTAAAGCCGAGGCAGGAGTTGGGAGGAAAATAACTAAGAAGCCGCTGAAGATGGGTGCTTTAGTGACTACGGCGAATGTAGCTATAGATGCTAGGAAAAAGGAAAAGGCAAAAGAACAAGCCAAGCTGTCTGAACAACTTCAAGAGAAGCTCGGCATGCAGGCTGCTGCGGCGAAAGCCAAGGGCAAAGCACATGTTGGTGTTAAAGAATCAAAGAAGAGGACTACGGAGGGAGAGATAAAGGGCACGAGAACTGAGAAGGGTGCAACTCAGTGGACCGTTCCAAGTCCAACTATTGACTTGGAAATTGAGAATANGGGGGGGGGGGGGGGGGGGGGGGTCGAGAACATGTACGTCGACCTTGAAGAATTATTTGATGACGATGTTGAAGACGAGGCTTCTCTGCAAAAAAAGGCCTTGTTGAGCTCATGTCCCTTTTTCTTTCTCCTATCCGGACGCGGCTGGGTTGGTCAACGATGCTGATGCCTGTGCCGAGTTAGTCCATCAAATACCTGGACCCAATTGACCAGTGCCCAGCGTTGCCAATTCTCCTTCTCCAGATCTGTTCAAGACCTATGCTTCTTATGGTGTTCAAGTAAGCTTCTGATTTCACACATCGTCTATTGGGAAATGTCTTATGCTAAAGTGCTCATTAAATGCAGTTTCTTGCCGCGGCGAACGCGATGATCATGATGTATGACACTAAAATGGCAAAGTCTTCGTCCTCCCCTGACGACCTTCAGAAGATTGTTGATCAGTGCAGTGTAGCCGCGACTATCAACGCACAAAAAAGAAAGGATTTAGAGTTTGAAGTAGATCGTCTTCGGCTACAGTTGGACAACTTGAACGAAGAAAATATGCGCCTCGTCAAAACAGGAAAGAATCAGAGGGAGGAGTTTGAGGAGGAGAAGAATCGTCTATTGGAAGAAAGTGCTAAAGTAAAAGACGAGCTCGCTGTCGTGAAGGAAACCTTAGAGCTAGAGCGAGTTGGACGGGATGCCATCATCCTGAAAAAGGGACAACAACTGCAGGAAAAGTGTGCTGCTCGATTCGAAAGGATTCGACGACATCTAGACAGTCGAAAAGCAGCTGAGACGGCGGCAAAGAACCTTGGGAAGATTGAAGGTACACTCGGCGTTATGGGGATTATCGAAGAAATGGGCGGTGTAGTGCCTGAAGCCATTATAGAGAACCTGCAAAAAAACCTCAAGACCTGGACAGAGAAGATGGCCGAGATAGAGGTTATCCATTTATCAGACGAAGACTTGGGGGTTTCTCCAGTGATCAATGAGATGGGGTCAAATCATGAACTTCTTTCTCAAGAAGAAGTCGGACGACTCCGTACAAACTAGGTTGAAGCTTCGACTGCAGAAATTGCCGCACTAAAACTCCCCACCCCCCACGTACTCCAGCTTAACCATTATCCTAACTTAGATTGTTTTTGTTTCTTTTGGCGGGTTTCAAAGTTTCCATGATCGCTTTTTTTTACTTTAACTTCTATTTTTTGTTCCTTGTATAACCCTGAACTATGAAATTTCAACAAGGAATTGATCAATCATTTTAGATAATTTTCGCTTATAGGAATTTTCAAGATTTCGACTTCGTCGAATTCTTTCCTTATGCTTTGGACGAGTTGGAAATAAGATGTCATCCGCTCGTCCTTTGCTTCGTACTCATCAATACACTGACTAACAACGAGCTGAGAATCACAATGGACACGAACTTTCCTTGCACCAATACTTCTAGCTAAACAGAGCCCGGCGAGAACCGCTTTATACTCGGCTTCATTGTTTGAAGTAGCAAACTTGAGTTTGATAGATTTTTCTATGACCTCGGCCATTGGAGATTCAAAGATAATTCTGACACCGAATTCGTTTGACCGCGACGAACCATCGACGTAAAGGTTCCAGGTTTCTGCTTCTTCTGGAGGTAACTCGACTAGGAAATATGCAAGGGCTGGGACTTGATACTAGTTCGGATACGAAATTCAATATCTTACTCACTTAGCTCAATAGCCCACTTTGCGATTCGTCCAGACTAACTCGGACTATGCAGGATGGTTCGCAGTGGCTGAGTGGTAAATTACTGCGATTGAATGAGACTGGAGTAATGCATGAATTTTCGTGCACTAACAACAACTCTGTAAGCCAGCCTCTCCAACATCAAATATCTCGTCTCGACACCGTCGAGTATCTTACTGATGTAAAATATGGGTTTTTGCTCGCTCCGATCATCTCTGACCAAAACTCCACTAACAGTCGCGACCTAAACGGAAATATAAAGCAATAACGTTTCACCGTCGAGGGGTTTTGCCAAAATAGGCGGAGTAAAAATATACTCCTTAAGCTTTGAGAATGCCTCCTCACACTTTTCATCCCAGCTCAATGTCCAATTTCCCTTGAGAAGTTGGTAAAAAAGAAGACAAAGTTCCATCGACCGAGATATGAACCTGTTTAAAGCAGCGATTCTGCCCGTTCGCTGCACTTCTCGTATATTCTGAGGAGATGGCAGGTTGATGATTGCAGAGATCTACTTAGGGTTTGCCTCTATCCCTCTTTGAGTTACGACATAACCGAGGAATTCACCAGACTTTACACCAAACGTGCACTTTGCAGGATTTAGCTTCATCCCGTACAAATTGAAGATTTGGAAGCAGGTTCGTAGATGCAAAGCATGATCGGACGCCAAGGTGATTTTTACGAGCATATCATCTATGTACACTTCCATGGTCTTGCCCAAATGAGGCGAGAACATTTTGTTAACCAACCGTTGGTACGTCGCTCTAACATTCTTCAGTCCAAATGGCATAACCCGATAACAATATATGTCGCGGTCAGTAATAAAAGCGGTTTTGTCTTGATCGTCTGGATGCATCATAATTTGGTTATAACCAGAGAATGCGTCCATGAAAGAAAGTAGTTCATTGCCTGTTGTAGCCTCGACCAGACGATCTATATGGGGAAGTGGGAAGCTATCTTTCGGGCATGCCTTATTCAAATCAGTGAAGTCGATGCAAACCTTCCACTTCCCATTCTTCTTTGTAACCACAACAGGATTAGCTATCCATTCAGGGTATTTGACCTCGACTATAGAACCAGCTTGCAATAATTTCTCTACTTCGTCATTAACCGCTTGGTTCCGTTCAATCTCCAGCTTCCAGCGCTTTTGCCTGACAGGTTTCATGGTAGGATCGACATTGAGCTTGTGACACATGATCGATGGGTCGATGCCTTTCATATCGGACATCGTCCAGGTGAAGGTACTTACGTTATCTTTCAGAAAGGAGATAAGTTCATCTCGAATATTCTTTCGCAAATAATGGCCAATATTAGTGCGTCGTGACAGATCACTATCATCGATAGAAATTTGATCGACAGGCTCTAGGGATGTAGTGTAGTGCTTGGTCATCGACGACGGTCCCAGCGAATCGTTGAACTTCATCGGTAATTGCTATGCTTTCGACTTCTTTCGGGCTTTGTGCTCGGCTATAAAGCAAGTACGTGCAGCTCGCTGGTTTCTCCTGACCGTCTTTGTTCCTCTAGGCGTAGGGAATTTTATACATTGGTGATACACGAAAACTATGGCCTTCATTATGTACAGCCATGAAGTGCCCATAATTGCATTAAAACCCGGGTGCTCGTCGATGACCAGCAATTTTACTATGTGAGTTACGCCCATAATTCTTATTGGGAGTTTGATGCTCCCGGCGGCAGTGACCGTTTCACCACTGAACCATGTAAGCACTTGAGATGATGGTTTCATCTTTACCTCGGTAATCTCCATTTTGGCGAGAGTCTCCTTGAATATAATGTTTACTGAACTTCTAGTATCTATCAAGACTCTGGATACTTCGCAATCTGTGAACATCAACTCGATGACAAGGAAATTATTATGGGGAGCATCTACGCCTTGCGCATCTGCCTGTGTGAACTTAATCAAGTCCTCGTCTCCGCCTATGGATGAGGTACTTGCCACTGATATCGACGCTCTGAGTTCCAGTTTCTTGATTACCCTAACGAAATTATTGCAGTGACGCAGACCACCCATTATAACATTAACCCGTCGATGCGGTATGGGTTGGACCTCCTCATTCACTTCTCTGTCCCTCTTTGGTGGCTTCATATCTGATTCAATTGGAGGTCTTTGAAAATTATTTTGCTTTACTGCGCCTGGACGAGTGTTCGTCATATTTCGCTTGAATCCCCCGCGCTGCCCAGTAGGCCATGGGGAATTCGGCTTTCGAGCTAACTGGCCATACTGCTTCAAAACCATATTTTTCATATATCTTCACTCATCAGTGTTGCGCTCCGTCCTTCCATGAAATTCGCATAAAGCCTTTGGGTTATCATCTGCACGTCTAGATAAGTTATGCGTCTGACTACCTTGACCGTGAACATAATGGACTAGGTCTTTCTTCTTCTCAAATGCCTTACTATAATGCTGACGCGGTTCTTTGTATTCATCTTTGTCTTTGTAACTTAAACGCTTTTTACCATGTATCATCGTCATCTTAACTTTCTCTTCTTCTGCCTCGATGAAAAATTTGGCACGATGTAGGGCATCCTCTAATGTCTGGGGCTGATTCAGCACTAGCTCTTCCCTGAATCGCGACTCATACCATAGAGAATTGCGCAAGGCTGCTATTGCTGCCTCGTCGGGTATTGTCAGCCTGGAAACTATTTCTTAAATCTTTCAATAAAGTTTCGTAATGGCTCTCGACATACTTGAGCCAATGTCCAAAAATCCGCCGTCGAAGTTTTTTTCTCGATGAAGATCGAGTAATGTTTTAGAAAAGCAATGGACAATTGCTAAGAACTACTGATGCTCCTTGGTGGAAGGTGTGAAAACCAAGTCAATGCAGCACCGCTGAAGTTTTCTACAAAGAACTGACAATACCCAGCATCTTTCTCAGCCGTGTTCTTCCCATGGCTATTGTAAACACAGTCATATATGGTGACTTGGATCACTATTGCCTTCATACAATGGAAGTTTGATTTGAGCAACTTGACCGAGTTGGGTGTCGGTTATTTTCCTTGTAAACAGGGTATGTTGAGTTTCTTCAACGACATGCTCGATTTCGGGGGCTGAACTGATAGTCCGGTGAACTTGCGAACTTATTTCGCGCAACTGTACCTTAAGAGCTATAATTTCATCTCGGCTAGTCTTGGCACTGGATGATGGTTGCGATGTTTTGTCAGCTGAATCAGTTGGAGTTGGCTGCAGCGATGTGCTATGTGTGATTAAGGGCGTCAAGATGTACCCTTCGCTCACCGTCCGCAAACGCAACTTCAAAACCTGGCTCAGAATTCACTTGCTTCTCTTGATTGATCGTCGAGGCGCTGGATTATTAATCGGTTGGTTTCGGCTTGGCGAATATCTACTTAGGACTGTGTTTTGACTACGTCGTCGGGAAGGACTTCATTGTTATCTGCCATCGTTCATGTTGTCTTGATCCTTTACGCTTTGATTGTTCTCCACAGACGACGCCAAATGTTTAACTGGTCCTTGCACTCTGCTGAACTCAGTCAATTTAATAAAAGAGATCAGACGACATGTAATTGAATATTATTTAGATATTTTTTAAAATATATAAAAAAAGATAAACCAGACGAAGCTATTTGACTATAACATTTGATACTAACTCTTTTTTACTTCGTCTATGAATAGAAACGGACAAAGACTCTTTATCTTCGTATCTTCTATGGACACGGTATCATTTCCTCAGGTTACAACAATCTTGATAGATGGACCTTAGATAGACGAGATGATCAGGGCACACCTTCTGATTGATCGAATAGTCGGGATACTTTGTCATGTGATCGTACTTCTACATCGTCAATGTCGGCGACCTCTCTCTCTATCTCTACTCTTAGTCTTTTTGTCCGACCCCTTCCCCGATTCATCTGACATCTTATTTGTACTGGCTCCTCTTCTGATCGGAACCCGTCACGTCATAAACAGTGACGAAGTCCACATGTTTTTCACTGGATCGAACCCTATCCGTTGGATTTAGATCATTCATTTGGACCCCAAAATTATGGTTGGGCCTTAAAATAGATGTTAAACCTTGGCCCACCAAAAAAAATTATCATTTAATTAATTTTACGTAAAAAACTTAAAATGACATTTTTGAAAATTTTATGCTAAACTATATCCTTTAAAAAATAGAGAGTATTTAACATATTTTTAATAGTTGGCGTTTTCCAATTCCTTTCATATCTCACCAAGGATAAAATATCTTCACATATACGTACATGTGTTGAGTTTTAGAATAACATCATAGACACGTGTCGTAGCTACCGCTCCATGTGTTACTTTTTATTGCGTAATTTATTACTACTATTTACTTGGTTGTCATTTAACGAGGATGCTATTATTTTCTAATATCATGAGTTCTTTTCAGTTTAGCGTGATTAACATTGTAGACACCACTTATTAGAACTGGGATAGATTTAAATGCTTGATAAAACAAAGAAACCATTAGATGATTGAACAAGACAGACATTAAGACCGAAAACACACAAACCAAAGACTTATTGGAGAAAACACAACACAACACATGTACGGTACAACATGGTACTGTACGGAAGATGAATCAGCAATGTCTGGTGCAGTAGCAACGGCGACGGAAGCCACGGCAGTTACCTCCTCCAAATCCTTCGTTATGGCACACATTTTTGCAGTTAGTTTCGCTCACGCACGGACCCTTAAACCTATGGCTCTTCGACTCACATGTCCTTGCCTCCACCATCACTGGACCCATCCCTACACACATTAATTATAACACAAAATACTTACTGTTAGTCCTAATTAACTCTTACATGTGAATATCTTCACATATATAGATGTGATTAATTACATAGTTGTATGCATATGTGAAAAATTAAAAATATTCTTTTGATGTTTAGTGCAAAAATTTAGATATTAAGTCATTAGTAATGAAACCTGTGGCGACGAATATCATGAACAAGAGGAGAACAGCTGAGATTAAACGCATTGAGATCTTCATTTTTAGAGAGTTCAAACTTTGGAAGAAAGAAAGAGAGAGAGAGATGGAGACAAATGCTAAATGTGTAAGGAGCTAATGAGGAAGGTGTCACTATATAAAGGACTTTAAAGCGGTTTAAGAACGATCCAGATTACTGATTAGGATATTAAACAATTGAGTTTTTCTTATATATATAATATAATTTAGTAGATACTTTCGAATAAATTGTTTTCAAAAGTATTGAGAAAAGTATATTCTTTTTGAAATATTGATGACAAAATTCACTTTTGATTTTTGCCACAGTGGTATGACGAGGATTTGCATTTTTATCCTAACTTTTTTTTTTTAAAGGGATTTCTTTGCTATACCGACACAGTGATAAATGTAGATTTTGGTCCTTACTTGATGTGACAAGACACGCATAGAAATTCTACAGTTTCGACAAGTCATTCTCGAAATTAATTATAAGAAAAAACATTTATTTGAACGAAAAAATCAAAAACAAAACTTATACATCAGAAAATAATTTAGTTAGTCGGATGATGTGGAGTCCACAGTGGCCACGTGAAAAAGTTAAAGTATATATTTCCTTTAATTATGAAAAATACAATAATAAAATGGATCATAATTTCCGAAATCTAAAATATGGAAAAAAGTTTATATAATTCTTCTTAAATCACATAAATAAATAAATTAACTACATTACTTTTAAATAATAATTTTTTAAAAGAAATAAAAACCAAATAGAGTTTCTAAAATAATAAAAAGGTACCTGGCTATTTAGTATCAATGCATAATTGTTATTTTTGCATAGTTACTGTGTTTATATTCCTATTATATGTCAAATTTTTACTATCAAACTAACATAAAAATTAATATATATATATATATATATATATATATA
>OVBE01006491.1:0-19812 GCA_900406425.1 Iberis pinnata | reverse complement strand
AATTTCTTCTTTAGTTGAGCATCAACTTTATCAAATGAATGATGGACATGAGGGGGGAGGGGGGACCACCGTAATTGGGATGATTGAATGACGATGCCTGTTGGAACATCTTCTGGCTCTCTTCATGTTGCGATCTGGCTTCACCACGGGATCCTTCCCAGAATTTTTAAGCTTAGCGAGTATGGTATTATCACCATCATCTTGTGGATCCTGAATGGTGTGTGATGGACAAGACTTAGAATGTGATGGACAAGACTCATAATGATGTATCTTAAGTTGTGTAAAAGGTACATAATAGAAAGGTACCTCCGGATGATCTCCTTCTTTGTCAGTCACTGTGTCTCCAGTTTCACTACGGTCATCCCCACCATCATCACCCTCGTCTTCGTCCATTGTTGTGTTTCCAGGTTCAGTACAATGTCCCCCATGCTAAAAAAAAAAATAAATTAGGAATAACCACTTATTGAAATAATATGGTGCATGTGAAACCGCATGCGACTGACCTCCTCGACGTCCATCACTGCATTGTTCTCGTTTTGTTGCACCTCTGGAGGAGTGACCTCTGCGTAACAAGCGTACTCGAAGCTAAAATCATGTTTCAAGCCGGGGGAAGGGGCACCGCTAACGTCGCTGCCATAATCTACATCCGACTACTCAAGAGTATAATTGATTAGATGGTGTCTACATACATAGACATGAATATTGACATGGAAAAAAATTTATCAAATTCACCTGGAATGCATAGATAGGCCACCGAGAACTAGCTGGTTCCAGGAGATGTTGTGCGGTGGTGCAACCATACCCCATGGATTCTGAGGACATGATACATTTAGCATATGTTAGTGGCATGTGATATTTACTGACAAATTTACATATAATTTGATAGGACCTTGTCGTCAGTATCCGCAACAATCAAGTGTAGGACCTCCTCCATGGCAGCTAAACCATCCACATTGTTCTGATGTGTATCCTACCAAATAACAATATTGATTTAGGGTATGTATGATTGCATCTATTATATATGTATTCTTTTACCTCCTCTGTTGTCAATCCTTTTTTGATATTTTCATCTCCTTAGACCTCGGTTAATACTTGTCCACCAGGATGGACATCCACTGTATCTGTATCGACTTGTCCTTCTCTCTCAGTGGTCCCCTTACAGAAAAAATAAAAATGATAAGTAACTTGGCCAACAGAAAATGTGGTGGCGTTTTTTCAAACCTCTGTTGTGCGGGGCTGAATGCTAGGTTCCGGCATCACATGTCCATCTTCTCCACATACCTGCTTGGCTAATTCTTTTACATTCTTGTCATGCATTATACGAAAAGAGATTGAGGGCATATTTATGTGCAAATGACATATAGCATTTAGTTCACCTTCTCAGTGGACAAGTTAGATGGTTTGTTCTCCTCCATCATCATCGACTTCCCATGTGTTTTGTCAAGCTTTTCGACTATTTTTTCAACACTCGCAACAAGATTAAAGTCGTCCCCCCCCCCCTGTGATTACCATAACATTTTGTGAGCTGCTCCTGTGTGATATTGTCATCCCTGAACTCGTCCCCTGGGAAAAAGACTGTGAGACTTGGAGGCGTTTGGTCCTGCTACAAATCATACCAGATTATCGGAGTTCGCTTATTAAATGGTCCATCATCTCGTCCATCATTGATTTTTTCATATTCTCCAAAAAATTCTTCATATCAGCGTCCCGTGACGCATTCATGTCTTCCATATTCTCGAATACTCGTTCTATGTCGATTTAATTTGAATCTTGACCCCCAACTTCTTCCTAAACACGTTTTCTTTTGCCTTCCTCCTTCGGTTTTTTGCCTTGATTCTTTAGCTTCTTCTCTGGAACTATAACAGGCCACTTTGCGTATCCGCCGGACCACATCTCTTTTGAGAACTTGAATTGCTGACCGATAAGAAGTTCCATGTATTCTATGGACTTGTCCTCAACCTCATCGTCCCACTCATTAACATCCTCGTCCATGATATGCTGTGAAAATGTTTCAACGCTGACAAACTTTCAATAGCTTCAGTGGTGAAAGTGTTGTGGTCATCCGGATCAGGTAGGAATCTTTCTAGTTCGGGTAGTGCCTTGAAGAAGAACAACTGGAAAGCCAGCGTAAAACCGTGAGTGGCCGTGTGAGATTGGTTGAATTTGTCTTCCAAAGCCTCTATAGACTTGCACCTATCACCCAGCTTAACCATCCTCAATGTCAGGTTGAATGATTCACATCCCCAAAGATATGCTTCAAACGAATCTAGGTCTTTTACCATCTCTATTATTGGAGAACTAGCCCGGACAGCCTGTTTACTACATAAAAGCACCCCTTCAACTATTACGATTAAAGCAAGCCTCCTCCGCTGCCAAGAAGGCATTCTGCCCCACTGAGGCAGACTCGAGTCCTCCTTCAAAATGTCCAGGATATCCTTAATAGTCAGGTCCTCATCTTCGCCAGGTAAAAAGACGTTCCAGTATGGTTTTTTTGGGTCGGCTGGGCTTTGTAATCTCCTTAACTCTTGCAAGTTTGGAAATGGACTGCATGGTAGTCCTATCACTATTCCGAACTCCCGAAGTGAATACCTAAACGGAAAACAACCAAAGACAAACCAGAACTCGTATTTTCTTGATAATCAGAGATCTACAGAGCATTTGATGGACAAATTTTCTGGATAACGACGCCTTCTGCACCACTAGCTCTAATAGTGACCCAAAATAGGACGGCTATAAGTACGTTAGATATGGGGTACCTTTTAAAGCCTCGACCAGATCTAGCAGGAGCTCCAACCTCGAGAATGAGTTCAAACAGCCGGTTGGAGGGTAGCGATCGGTGGCAAAAAGTCGAGAAGGGAGTTTCGAAGGGTTGAACACAAAGTCGTTCGGCTCTGATTCTTTTACAAGTAACACCTCTTTACTCCCAGTTGCATGCGGTTTCATACCCCTATTACGCAGGGATTTCCTGCAACTAGTAGAGGCAGACTTCTTCGATTTGAAGAACAGGGAGAAAAATGAGGAAAATGAACAGCAATATAAGAAATCGGAGGTGGAGATGAGAGAGATTAAGAGAGAGAGTGTGAAAATGGCGTAGTGGGAAAGATGGAGGAGATAAAATCGAAGATATCAACTGCAAAAAAAGCTTTGTTGGGACGGTTGAATGGCATAGCTGTTTTTTCAAATTAAAAAAAAAAACAATTCCCAACGTATACAAGCAAAGCGAACAGGCGAAAATATCTCAAAAAGTTAGGGGCATAATCGTCAATCGTTGAAGTTGATTATGGTATAGTGAATAAGGTTTAATTGTTATGGTAAACCGGATAAATTGAGTAGTATATATGGCATAGGAGATAAATTTCTCGATAATATAGAACCAAATATATGTATATCAAAAAAAAAATGTTAAACAATAGGGAACACTTGTTATAAAACTCTCTCTACGTATTCCTTTCTATTTCACCATAATCTAACAATTTCATTCCATTAAAAACATGCAGAAGAAAGAGACCAAAGAGATAATTTTGAGGATCATCAAGATAAAACTCAAGCAACTTCACTTCAACATTAGCCTGATGTGAGGCAGAATAGGAATAAGAAGGAGGATAAAGATTACGATGAATAGAATAATGGCGTAACATGTCCATTTCCTCGAGCTCTTTTGATATTCTCTCGCGTCTTGGAGTTGATCCGTTCCTCTACGCACAAACGAGCTTGCCTTTGCGACATGGCTCTCTATGTTGTTTAGTTGTTGTCCTTGTGCTTCCACTAAAGCCGCCATGTCTAAGAAAACTTGATGTAACTCTATAAGATTCTTCTCTATCTCCCTAACTGCATCGTGTCTTTCTTGCATCTCTGATATCGTGTCCAAGATTTGACCTCTTCCTTGCTCTTGAATCGCTTTCTGAAGAAAGTTCTCGCTTTCACCACTCTCTATCAAGTTATCAATCGTTTCTTCATCAGGTTGTTCACCTGTTATTGTAAAATACCTACACAAACCCCCAACAAAATTACAAAACTTGCAATCCAAGGAAACAAAACAGAGCAATACCTTGCGGCCTACGAAACCTAGAAAAAACAGAGAGACCTGCGTTCTACGGTTTCTTTATACTCAGCATTCATACGAGCACGTAAACCTTGAAAGCTATCCATCAAATCCTTAAGCTTCTTTCCCAAACCACTAACCACAGACGACCGAGTTCTATCGGTCGTCGAACCGGGCCCACAACCCGGTACATTACGGCTATTAGCATTAGCTTTCTCTAAAGCTTCAAGCTTCTGCTTAATGATTTTAACCCTTTTAAGAACTTGAGCTACGTCTCCATCCATTTTAGCTCGTAGCTCCTTTACTTTCTTGGCATTGTGCACTGTTTTACATTCCTCATTCGAGTCTTGAAGCTTCTTGTAAAGAGTCTCGATTCCTTTCATGTCATCTTTAACATTCTCGACATCTTCGAAGAATTTGTCGAGATTCATCGTTTCTTGACCCGTCTCTACATCGGCCAATTGAGCTTGGGTCGTCTTAAATGAGTTAGAGAATAAATCATTCATTTTTACTTCTTTTTTGGTTAAATTATGTATAAAGAATTGTTTTTTTTTTTTTTTTTTACTTTTATTGCTTTTTATTTAAAAGCAATTGATTTTGATGATGATTATGCATCCTCTGTATGAGTACGAGGAAGAAGATGCAAGGTTTTTTTTTTCTTAGTGAAAAATAAAACCATAGATTTGTTGATAGGTTTATGATTTTTGTTTTGTTAGAATGAGAGTCACAAGTAATTGTCTAAAATTAATCAATGGCATAACTTTTTTCTTAACCAAATTAGCTTATTTTGTTAAAAGACTGTATTGGCCCTATAATGGGCCAAGTCTAGAGCCCAATAAAAAGCCCTTTTTCGCTTCCTGCTTCTTCTTCCTCCTCTAAAAATTTGATTAAACCTCAAAACCCTAAATTTTGACCTGAATCGTTTCGGTTCCGATCAGTGGAAGTATCTAGAGCTATGAAAGTCGACTTGAATGATGAAGAGGCCGGTACATTAGCTCCTCCGATCATAGCTAGACATATTGGGAAGAGAGGTCTCAAGAACAAAAGCCTCACCGTCTCTTTTGACGAGAAAGATCTCAAGTATTTTTGCTGCTGTTTTAGTCGATATAATCGGGTATCTGTTATCTTCTGTTGCTGGCTTAATTAGTGTGTTTTGTGCTATGTGTTGCTCTTTGCTAGAGATTATGTAACTGGCTTTCACAAGAGGAAGAAGAAAAGGAGAAAGGAAGCCATAAAGCAACAAGATGAAGCTATGAGGCGGAAGCGTATCGAAGCTCGTAAGAAGGTAATGATAAAAATGTTGTCTTTCTCAATTGAAATCTCGTGTGCTTCTTGTTTCTGATGTTTGTCACTCATCATCCATGCCTTACAAATTAGTCCTAAGTTCCTAGTTTGTATAACCAGCTTGATAATGTTTCGAACCTACTGTCCTTTGATTGTTTCTGTGATGCATGATTGATTAATGTATGTCAGAATAGTTCAACAATTTGCTTGTAAATTTTGATTATTGGTAGTCTTCTGAATCTGTTATTTATGATTTGCAGAGGAAATTGGAAGAGCTAATGGTCGCAGGTCACGGTGAGGATGGTGAAGATGAGGAAGATGAAGAAGAAGGTGCAGAAAATGAAGAAGCAGAGGCTGATGCATCAACTTCTGGTAATATTTTCTTAATCACATTAGTTTTCAATATGAAGAAATTTCAGAATTTGTCTATGAACAGAGTTCTACATTACAAAATGCTTAATTAGGATGAGTAGTTTTTTTATATAAGCTTCCATTGATTGCTTCTGTCTTAACACGATTTTACTTTGACTGAACTTGTTCTGATATTTATTGTGCTTCTGTTTGGATGAAAGGAACGACAATGTACGATACAGGCGAGTTGAAAGTAACCGTGACAACAAGCGAGATATCTCGTGAAGAAGATGAGCCAATTCGCAAGGATAAGACCCAATCAACAGAATCGGGTTCAACTGCCAAAGCCTCTGCAAAACAGCCTGTGCCTGTGAGGAAAACCAAATCCTTGAAGCCAAACAGGAAACATAAGTCAAGCACCAAAACTATGAAGAAAAGAGACAAGAAGAAACAAGCAAGAGGAATCAAGACTTCACGTTAGGTGTAGAGATTTATGTTGTGTTCCTTGAAATCAATTTTCTCCCTGAGCTTCTGAGCCTTTCGATCGAATTGATTTGGTTGAAAATGCAGGTAACAGTTTGGATAATGTTATGTCCTAAAGTCACAATCACATTTATCAATCAAATTCTCAATCCTTTTGATATTTTAGAATCTTGTAAGTTACAATCACTTGAATGTTAACGAGTAAAATCTTCTTCTCCTATAATTGAAAATTTGGATATTTCAGAATAATCAATCTCTCTTGTTCATTCTCATCCTAGCTTCAGTATCTCCACTATAAGGAGCAACGTGAAAAGCGTATTGCTGAATAACAGAGAAGACGATCATCTCAAGACACACAAGCACGTTTTGCAGAGCTTCCTCTATCTGCTCCACCTCCAACCAAAAATGATGTGACTTTATTAACCCCAATTTCACCAATATCTCCAACACTATTCCCTGCACAAACATTCATCATTCTCAAAATTAAGAGAAGAACAACACTAGGCAAAGATCACATGATTTGGTAAAGAAGGGAGAAAGTTAGAAACTATGTAATTACCTGCCAGAAGCAGAAGAAGACAATCCCTTTGACACACATGAACTTTGTAAGTGGCTTATGAGGCTCCAACTCTTTGGCAAAACAATGGTAGAATTTCACCAAAGAATACAATGCTAGAGATACTGAAACATTTAGAATAGCAGTGAAAATCCAACTCAACCATGGTGGATAAATCCCCAGAATCTGTAATGTTATCATCAAGACAGAACACACTGGGCGGATGATACAAAACTGCCATGTCCATTGCTTGAGCTGTTTCAATGTACGGTGATCGAGATGGGTGGTTCGAGGCACGAAAAGAGTTAAAGGAAACGAATGGTGGATCTCTCTCCCTTTGATTTCATCCGGGATAAACTGACCAGTCATCGATATGTTCACATAACTATACAGCAAAGCCAAGAATTTAGCAATGACCTGAAAGAAACAGAGCATTACAACCCATCAAGAATTCATCATAAAGAGATAGATATTGAGATATGAAAGAATCTAGAAACCTACAAGTGCCTCATAGCATTCCTTAACGGCATCTAACAACATGAAGAATGGTTTGCTTCCTCTAGCATCTAACAATCCAACAAAAGAGTTGATAGAGTAAACAGGAGCCATAAATATAATGATTAAAATAGCTCTCTGTTCTTTAGGGTTCTTCCAGTAAAACAGATGCTGAGATACAAGCTGCATCGTGAAGTGCATTGTGAGCAAAACACAGAACACTGATCCTACTATTGTGATCTCCGCAGGAGATAGAGTAGATAAGTCAATCATTCTGCATCAAAAGAAAACTAGTTAAGATCATTTCATTCAAATAAAACTCAGCAATGTTTATGAATTCTAATCAGATATGTAGAAAGCTAGCTCAAATGTGAAGTGATTGTAAAGAACAAAACTATCACGATCTCAAGTAAGCTCACTGGTTTGGTATACTTTGTCAAACAGTTAATGAAAGGGGAATCAAAATTAGGTCACAGATTTTATACTGTAGAAACCCAGAATCAGATCATTCATGAAATAGCTAAGGGGTACCAAATCAAACGAAGAGGATACTGAATGAGGATTAAAAAGAGTAAAAATTCGTAGAAACTGATTACTTTGAAGCTCCTCAGGGACACGAAAAACTGAAGCTTTTTGTATTGCTCAATTTGCAGAGATGAGCATAGAAGAAGTTTGAACAGTAAGAGAAAGCAGAAGAAGAGGTAAAGAGAAAAGAAACCTGATTGAAACAATCGACGAAGACGATTCTAGTAGAAAATTTCACCGTATTGTGATGATACGATTCTTGAATTGACTGAAGATCTGTTGATACAAAATAGACCAAAAGCTGCTCATCATTGACCATCATTTTTACATAAGCCGGAGAAAAAGAAAAAAGAAAATATGTTTCCGGTCGGTTTTATTATTTGACCGGTTTAGCTTGGTTGGTTTGATTTGGTTAAGTTAAAACTTAAAACTAAAAAGGCTCAACTCTTATGTACATATGTTTTTTATTCGATCGCTTAGTCTTACTACCAAATTATATGATATTTTCTCTAAATATATGTTAACGCATAAAAGATGCTATTACAAATATGGAATATGCTTTAACCGAATAAATTAACGACTCTTATCTAATGTTATTATCGTGTTAGGATTGTCAACTACACAAAGAACGTATGAAACTGGCAATGTCTTGCTTGCACACAAACTCAACATCATATATCTTACTTGTAAGTCCATTCTTGTCTCTCTTTATTGTCCATGCACTTTCTGTTTTTTCTCTATAAATTTCAGACAAGAGAAAGACAGATAAGAAATCTTATACAAGAAGAAGAGATAATTAATTAATACAAGATCTGAAGTTAGCTATGGGATCAGCTTTTAGATCATCTACGAGGTCGATTCTTGTGTTAGGTTTATTGATTCTGTGTTCGGTTTCTTCTGTCCGAAGCTGGAGTAAAGAAGGTCATATTCTTACATGCCGAATTGCTCAAGTAAGTTTGATGATATTGTGTTCTAATAAAGTATTTTTATTTTTTCTCTTCTGTTAGTCAATTTAGATTTAAATTTAATTGAACTTTTACCCCTTAGAAATTCCCTCAATTTTAGCAATCACATCCACATGGACAGTCCTAAAAATTTATGATGCCATATACCTTTTATTTCCCTTAGTTTCAGTATATAATAGGTTGTAGGGAATTTTAAAAAACATATAAGATGTTTTCGTGTTTTTAAGTAAAATTGAAAGTACAAACATTCTCTAACCAATAATAATAATAAATTAATAAAATAATATTTTTTTTATTTATTGGTTAAAGTGTTTTTAAAGCACAAATATTTTAAATAAAAAGTAAGTGTTTTAATCTAGAAAATCTTATATAGTAAAACAGAAGAAATAATATATTTATTTACATATGCAGTTTAAAGATATAATAACGTGAAAAATGTTTGAATAAGAGATTTTGGTCTAGTGGTTAGTGGTTGAGACACTTTTTGAAGTGTTCAAGGTTACTAGTTCTTACCCTTTGGAATGAGTGATTTACAGCATAAATAGGTATTATCAATGGCTAGTTCCAGACACCGGAGAAGATTATGGGCCAAAAATTCGGAATTCTCATGGTTTATATAAAAAAAAAAAAAATTGAACAAAGTCAATTGTCTTGTTGAGCTGTCTTTTGCGTGTCCAATTTCTTATATAGATTACTATGCGTATTATATAAGTGGAAATATTGGATATTTCTTTGGTAGAGATTTGGCAATTTTTATACGGTAACAAATGTTCTTTTAAGTGTGATTCCCTTATTAATATATTATATGTGGTGGTGTGAACAGAATCTATTAGAAGCAGGACCGAAACATATAGTAGAGAATCTATTACCAGATTACGTGAAAGGAGATTTATCGGCGTTGTGTGTGTGGCCTGACCAGATCCGCCATTGGTACAAATACCGTTGGACCAGTCCTCTCCATTTTATTGACACTCCCGACGATGCCTGCACTTACGATTACTCAAGTAAGTATTGATACTTTAATCCAGTTCTATTCTTCTTTAACCAGAATTAACCAAAACTCAAGTTTTTAGAAATTTAAACCAAATTGCTCAAAAAGAAATTAGTAGTTTACTACAAATTTGTTCTGTACACGAACGAAATATATGACCAACTGTTGTTCTATATAATACAAATCCCGGTTGTATTCTTCTTTAACCGGAATAAACCAAAACTCAAGTTCTACAAAATCCAAACCGAATTGCTCTAAGAAAAGTTTATTAGGTTACTAGTAGGAGTGAGCATTTTGGGTAACAAGTCGGGTAATAGCGGGTAAAGATCGGGTACGGGTAGTTCGGATATGGAAAACTAATACCCAAAGTATACCCATAAAATTAAAGGTCGGGTCAGATAGTTCAAATCAATATCCGTTTAATATCCAAACTCGTGATATATTATATAAAGTTGACTAATCTTATTATATAAACCGGAACGCGTTTAACGTGAGTGCGACACGTAAGCAAAATTATAATTAATAAGATCGTGACACGTGTCATTGTTAATTAAGATCATGACATGTGTCAACGTAGTATTTAAACTAATGGAAACTTTCTTATTGTTAGATTTTTATTTTTCTGAAATAAAAGAATAACAAAAAAGAAATAAGTATTATTATTTTAAATGGAAGCTACAAAAAAATAGTAACATTATAAGATTAAAATAACAAAAATATACAATGTATAAAAGATATATCGATAATTATTACTCATAATTTTGATAATTGATAATTATGGATATTTATAATTATAATTTACAAAAATCTAATAATAACTAAACTTTGACTTTAACGTGGATTAAAATAGAGGAATTTCTTGAAACACCATAAAAAGAAGTTCAAATTTCAAAACTACCACACCCTCCCAAAAGTTCCAAAAATACCACACACTCTCAAATGTTCCAAAAATACCACAAACATAAAAAGTGAATTAAGAGTTCAAAATTTAAAATTTTGGGTTTGGTTCACTAAGTAGAGTTTAGGGTTTAGTTTTGAAGGGGTAGGGTTTGGTTTTGGAGTTTTTGAATATAAATTTGAAGTTTTTAAGTTATTTTAATTTTGTGGTACTTTTGGAACAAAAACATTTTTGTGATATTTTTGGAAATTTTGGGAGTGTGTGGTATTTTTGGAATAAACCTAACTTTTTGTGGTATTTTTGAGAATGCCCCATTAAAATATATAATCACTTGGATTTTCATTTTAAAATTTAAATATTTTACATTTACCCGCGTATCACGCGGGACCTAATCTAGTATGTTATAAGTGACTACGTGTATTAGAATTTGAAAATAGTATAATGATTGATTAGAAAATTATATCTTTGTAATAAAAAGTTTAGAAAATTGAATAAAATAATAACAAAATCGAAAAATAACCAATTATATAATTTTTTGTAACGTTTATTAAATTATATATTTATTATAACACAAAATTTATATTAATTTAGGAAGTTATTATCATTATAATTAGATTTTTAAATAATTTTATAAATTTAAGTATGTAAACGAGTAATTCGGATACTTAAATAATTACTTTTATCTGATCCTTACTCGACTCTTATCCATTAAATTTTTTTTTACCCATACGAATAAATATCATTATCCGTACCCAATCATTACCCTTAAATACGGGTCGGGTACATGGCGGGTCCGGTAACCCGACCCAAAATGCTCATACCTAGTTACTACAATTTTGTTCTGTACACGAACCAAATATATAATCAAGTGTTGTTAGAAAAATCATGGACAAAACTTACAAGTTACAAATTCGAATAAAACATTGAGAACAAGACCATATAACATGGTCTCAAATTTAGAAAGATATATGGGTTTTGACCCAAATATCTTGGTTAACAATATGTATATATAAAAATAATTAAAATCTAATATTAGAAGAAAAAAACAGGGGATTGTCATGATCAACATGGTTTGGAGGATATGTGTGTGGATGGTGCAATTCAGAATTTCACATCTCAGCTTCAACATTATGGTGAAGGAACATCTGATCGTCGACGTACGTCATCATTTTTATTTTATTACACTAATTACATACAAAAATTTTCACTACATTTTTTTAAACAAAAAGTTGTATTTTTTCCTTGTAATTTTCAAATTAACTTATTGTTTAATCTCATAGATAACATGACAGAAGCCCTTTTGTTCTTGTCTCATTTCATGGGAGATATTCATCAGGTATATATACATCATCATTATAAATATTAATTGATTTTTCTTTTAAAATTATCAAATTTGTAACACATTTTTTCTTCTTTTTTAACAAAGCCGATGCATGTCGGATTCACAAGTGATGAAGGAGGTAACACAATCAATTTACGTTGGTACAGACATAAATCAAATTTACATCATGTAAGTTTTGTTTTTTTTTTAACTATTAATTACAATTACTTTAAATATTCTTAAGAAAGCAAAAAAAAGATTAAGTAATTAATGAGACAAAATGGGTTAGGTATGGGACAGAGAGATCATTCTAACTGCTCTAAAAGAATACTACGACAAGGACTTGGATCTTCTCCAACAAGATCTTGAGACTAACATCACCAACGTACTTATTTTTATATATATCACTTTTAATCAATTCATTAAGTTTGTTTCTTCTAGAGTGACTTATTTAATGGTAATTAATTATGATATATATAAATCAGGGGTTATGGCACGACGATCTATCTACGTGGACAGATTGCAATGATCTAATTGCTTGTCCACATAAGTATGCTTCGGAGAGTATAAAGTTAGCTTGTAAATGGGGTTACAAAGACGTCAAGTCCGGTGAAACTTTATCAGGTACACTCTTTTTCTTGTACAAAAACTAAAAGTAGTTTACCTAATCTAATTACATTAGTCTTGTTTCTAGGAGTCGGCATTCGGGCTTTGGTTCGAGTTCGGTTCGAGTATTTTGGGTTTTAGGTTTTTTTGTTCGACTACATATAATCCAAATAGGACCCGAGTATATTTCGGTTCGGGTTCGGGTCTATTCGGGTTTGGGTAGGGTTTTGTTGTTTCACCAAAACCCGATATAGAATCGAACTATTTTTGTGTTCGAGTTTTTTGGGTAACTAAGATTTTTTTGTTTATATTTTGGGTTTACAGTTTGTATCTTTTGGGTAACATGGATAATTCGGGGATTTAGATTCAAAACTCAACTAAAACTCGTATTAACAAAACCATAAACCTGAAATACATCTGAAAACCTTAATTACCCTATAAAAATTACTTATATATATAAATACGTTCGAATTTTTGGGTACTCATTCAGGTTTCGGTTCGGGTTCGATTTGGTTCGGGTATCTATATTAAAAATTATAAAACTCATTCGGATTATTTAAAAATTTGGGTCGGTTTCGGTTCCGGATTTTTCGGTTTTTCTTCGGATTTCGGGTAAAATACCCAGCCTTACTTGTTTCTATTGAGTTTTTGTAAACTAATCATATAAAATTGAATCAATTGAAATGACTTAATATACATGATTTATTTGCCTTGAGATTAAATAAATTGACATTATAATCTCACTTCCTTCGTATATAATTTTGCAGAGGAATATTTCAATACAAGGATGCCAATAGTGATGAAGAGAATTGTTCAAGGAGGAGTTAGATTAGCCATGATACTAAACCGGGTTTTTAGTGATAGTCATGCTGATGTTGCTGCCACTTAAACCGAACCTGAACCAGACCTAACCATTAAGAGATTATTAGGTCAATTCCTTTAACCAAACATTGTTTAATATTGCTTGTCATGTATGATTGTTTTATACATATCGATTCTAATAAACTAGATTGTTTCATTTAACTAAAACTATTGGAAAATAAATCACTCGGTGAATATCTTGGTGATTAAACATCTGTCAATATCTTTTCTAATATGTATAGTTTCCAAAAAAATCTCCCAAATTTTTTGTTTCTATGTTTTCTTAAAAGAGAAATAGATCTCTAACTTAGAGGGTGTTATTGGTTGTGGAGTTCTAATGAATATTGAAATCCATGTGAAATCACGTGTTCTAATGGATTCTAATGATTTGTAAATTTTTAATGAAATTCAATATTATTCATTTAGTGATTTGTAATTTGATTTTTAAATCCACTTTGTATTTTGGTGGATTTGGAAGTGTTTTAAAGTTAAAAATACAAAGGACCAAATCCGAGCTTAAATTATGGTATTTTAAAATTTAATAATTTTAAACTTCCATATATTTCCACATTCTTATGGATTTACAAATCCATTAAAACATCATAACCAAATAAGACGATTTTTCTCAAACATGGTAATTACTCGACCATAACCAACTAGTTTTTAGAATGGAATCTTGCTCTAATATATAACTTCGAAATATATAATAGATGAGCAAAATTACTTTGTTTGTGGAATAATCGTACTCATTTTAATATTTTAGTATGAAAAAAGAAATGGGTTTGGAGAAATTTTTTACTTCCAAACTAGACTTGGCTTGGAGATGTCTTTGCTCATATTTTCACTTCTGCCTCGAACTATGTTTTTACAACATTGAGTAAATTTCAGACCGGTAATGAAAAATAAAAGTCAGCTATTGGTTCGGTCATTCAATTTCAAAAACTAAATATGATAGATCAAGCTGATATAAATAAATAAGATATTTGAAATTATCAAGTGAAGCTCCAAAGGATTTGTACAACATATAAAATAAAAACTCACTCAAATAAACCACAAAATAAATAAAATGTTTATGTGGGAAATGAGAAGCATCAGATTAAATTTAGGATCACTAGAAGCTTCTTGTGGAGCCAAAGATGGAAGCAAAAGAATTAGCAAAACCAAGTAAGATCCCAACTTTGACTTGCCCTCTCTTTGGCATCGGACGGCTATTGTGCTCTCTGCCACCTCTCCTAGTTCCATCTCCACCGTTGATCATGTTGACTTTTCGATTTCCTTCCATTTTCTGTGTTTTGGAGTTAAAAGTCTTAAGGAATTTAGAAGAAGAAGAAATGTGAGTGAAGTGAAGAACAAGAAGGTTTGATTTGCTAAGAAAGAGCACTCGATAGGGTCTTTTATAAATGCGAAAGTGTTATTCAAAAATAACCTTGCTTTTAGCTAATATTACAAGTTTGACCCATTTTTTATTCACTATTTCGTTTTTAACCCCTGCCGCCTCTTAGATTACATTAGATCTTTACTTTATTTTAATTTATTAGTTAAAATCTAGTTTGATTTGGTTTAACTGGGTTATTGCTTGTTCAAATTATGAAGAATTTCAATAAAGAAAATATTATGAAACAATATTCCAAGATTTTAAAAAATCACGGTATTATTTTAAGTACATATATACTTCTTTTGTTTTTTATTAGAAGATTTTCTATATTTTTTTCTTGTTTCGAAATAAAATTTTTTAAAAAAATTTCAATGTAAATTTGTTATAAATAAACAAATAGTGAATTTATTGAATTTTTATTAATTTAAAATTATGAAAAATTAAAATAAAAAATTATAATTAAATAGAATTAATTATTTTTTTAATATATGAAAACCCTATAACATTTTATAGAATTTAATGGAGAAAAAATGGTCTTATGCTTATTAATAGACGTACATGGGTTAATAATAAAGATTAGTTTTTCTTTTCGATAGCTTTGAGAGTTGGTAAATCATAATTATAGTCTAAAAAGCATATAGACTATCCAAATGCACCGCATCAATGTCTGTAAAATAATAATTAATGACGAACAAAATAAGTATCTTTACTTTAAACTTTAAAGTGGAGACCAAAGTCGTGATCCCACTAGGCTAAAATACAAAAAGTTATACCCAATTTAAGGGTAGATTGGTCCTAAAATATATTCTAACAGTCTTTAAGGTGTGCCATTATTACTAATTGCTTAATAAGTATATCAATTTGCACTAAATTCACGTGCCTAAAAACGAAAGCTTCTTTAAGGATCTTTCCAGACTAATACCAACAAAGTTCGTGTAAGAAAATTAGTAGGGTAAGATAAGATTACAGTCATCAGTAGTATACTAAATTATTTTGCATAATAATTATACCTAAACTTTAAAATTAATAATACCAAGTGTTGTTGTTAGTTAACATGCTCTAGTCTCGATTTTCTAAAAAATGTTCTTCCAGTCTAAATTTTTTTGAGAAACATCAATCCGGTGCACACAAAAAAAACATCAATCCATGACACTATTCGTAGCAAGGCTCGGTGGGATTCATGTGTTGTCACTTGTCAAATATAGATATTCATATTAAAAAACTAGTCAAAGATTGACTAGTATATAAGAAGTCAAATATTCCAAATTAGTGTGAGATTTTTTGGGCGGTACTCAATAAAAAAGCCAAGCGGGTCTTTGTGGTCCAAAGCGGACAGTATCATACTAAAAGTTATTGAATTTGGTAGTAGCAGTCCAGAGAGTGAGACGTTACAAGTTGGTATCAGAGCGCGATCAATTCTAAGACGGAATCAGGAGGACCGACTAGTATGCAACAAAGATGTTGCGTTATCTACTGGAGGTGATTTGTGAGATTCATGTTTGACCCATGTTTGGTCAAACATATATATTCCATATTGGAAAACTAGCTAAAGATCGGCTAGTATATAAAGAGTCCAATATTCCAAATTAGTATAAAACTTTTTGGAGTGGTATCCAATAAAAAAGCCATGTGGACCTTTATGGTCCAAAACGGACAATATCATACTAACGGTTATTGAACTTATTAATAGCGGTCAAGTGAATGTGACATTACACTCTAACCGATGCAATTTTGAGGCATAACAAATAAAAATACATTAAAAATGAGTAATTTGCAAGTGTGTAAGAATCTCAACTCAAATTGAACAAACACATTTTATACACGAGCTTTTACCTTTTTACTGCTTTTATGAACACCAGATGAAAAAAAAAAAAGCTCAAGAAAAAAATTAATCAGCGAAGCTATATAACAGCTGGAGAAGAGTGTTGTAAATTCACAAGCAATGCATTAGAAGAGATGATTTTGAATCATTGATTTATATTTTGCATTATCATATGGCAGCTCTCATGGCTCCTCTTGCAGCCTCCTGTCTCATCTCATTCGCTTTCCCGCTTCCTCTGAAGTACATGTATACTTGCTGCACAAAATTAAATGGCCAATTTATATGTTAAACAGAGCTTCGCTTCGCAAACTATATCGATCCAAGGATTGTATCTTTTAAGATACCTGAATAACCCAAATGCTGACCACTGATTCAAGGCAGAAAAACGCAAACCCAATGAAGTAAAAGATCTGTTAAACAAGAACTCGTTGATGAGTACTGATTTGTATGATCAAGGAATGGTTGCAGCCCGAAAGATCAAGAGATGAAAGGGCTTACCCCGACCAGTGCTTGAGTTGGCAACACATCAATTGCAGGTAATATGCCCCTGTTAATTTAGAAGATTTATCAAATAATTGATAATAAGCTGGATATGCACATATGCAACTATAACAGTGTTAACTCTAAATGACTTAAAAGCTTTTGAGAAACTTACGCAAGCGATTTTCCTTTGAAGACAACAGGAGGAGCAACTGCAGCAAAGACGCAGAAAAGTATGTGGAGCTGTGACCAGAAAGTAACGTCTTAGATCTCTTAAAAACTATACGAAGCATTAAAATCAGTAGAAACGAGGGCCTCACCATGTAAAACAAGAAAAACCATCCAAAGTTCAATGCGCTATCACTTCTGCAGAATTCAACACAAAGGAAACATTCAGTGAGAAAAAGTGGAAAAACAAAACTGTGAATACATCTGATCTATAGTAGGGATGAGATATAAGAACCTGAAGGCACGGTAGAGAGGCCGATACCATAGCACATAGGCTCCTGGGACACCCGATATGAAGTAAATAAGGGCGAGAAGCCAAATTGTTACTCCTATAAATAAATAACAAAGCTTAAGGCTGTTAGATATACAGAGAAGGCCCATTACTCGACGAGCTGAAAAGAAATGAACATGTCTGTAAGAGAACAAGAAGAGACCTTCTCCTTTGATCCAAGCGGTAGTAACAGCAATGATATTCCAGAAAAGTGCAAGAACCAACCCTGTTGAACATGAACATCATACACAAGCAACATATTGTTAAGATTTTAAAGTTATCTTACTTAACCTATATAACCGAAGTGGAAAAAAATTAGTGTGTGTAGAAAGTGCTAACTCTTCAAGTACGACTATATCAACGTACCCAAAAATGTTGCAAATGCAATATACTGTAGCCTTTGGTGATGAATCGGAATTTCATTTGCAATGTCATGGTGGATAAGTGGGAAGAAGGGTGGCCAGTTTTTTGCCTCGATAACAATTCCAGCTACAAAAAGGTAAATTTAATAGCAAAATCAGATAACTGTATAGGAAAGTAAAACTACGTTCTAGACTTCTAGATCTAGGAAAATGAATTAACTGGCAGAGACACATATCAGAGACTACACTTTACACGAAATTCAAATCATCTAAGTAACAGTATAGCAACAGGTGCTGAAATGGGGTAGTTGTTTGCCTAAACCACAAAAGATATGTACCTCGTGCAGCAGCATCTTCTTTCCGTTTGAGATCCTACACAGAAACAAAATAAATCATCTGAAAATGGAAGATACACAAAAGATTTTCAAACTGGCTTTTTCTAATGATAAAAAGTTTGAAAAATGCCACTCCAACAAAATTAATTCTCTTCTGGAACTGTATATGTGAATTACCTGCTCACGTCTTTTTAGCTCAGCTTCTTTGGCTTGGAGCTCCTTCTCTTTCTTCTTCAAATCCTGTATTACAACAATGCAAGAAGACAACAAGGAAACAGCAATTACAGTCAATTCAAATAACCACCTAATTACAAAATGTATAATGTCTAACTCAATTGCCCATCAAACCTGTGTACCAGACCCTGGCTTGTCAAGAGGAATGTCAACGGTGCGACCATAGTCAAAACCTGTTGGTTTTGAAGCAGCGGGAACACTCCCATGATTCTAAGAATGTTCAGACAAATTAACAAATCATTAGGTACCAAAATGGTCTTCAGAAATCAATCAAAGATGAGTTACATAGCTAGAAGGCAGAAATCATGGGACAGAGATACCAAAAGAAAACAACAAAAAGCAAAAGTCAAGAACAGTGTGAGAACGACCCTAAAGCGATCTACTAGCCAGAATAGAATCCATAGATTAATCAATAGTTACAAAAAAAATCAGCAGATTTGGATTACATTTTAGCCATGATTGCTCAATTATCGGTTCCTTAACAATGTCCAAGCCTAAAGATCGAAAAGGGGATGATAAATCAACAGAAATAGCAAACGTAATCGAAACAACAAAGTAAAGTAAACATAGAACCAAATGCACACAAGGATTAAAAACCCTAAATAAACCCTAAGCAAGATTGATAAGATCCGAATACAGCAAGGGAGAATAGGCCAGAGTTCTACTGGTGAAATCAAAGAAACAAAGTGTAAAAAGCTTACACCAAAAGGATTGACTTCTTCTTCGTCGAAAGGGTTCTGATCATAGCGACCAGCCATTGTCACGAAAGCTTATCTAGATTCACAACAACATATGAAGACTTGGAACCCGATCTTAGATCTTAGTTAACAGGAGAGACGAAGGCTATATAGCTTAGCAAGGAAGAAAAGAAAGAAAAAAGTTAATAGGATCATAAATACTCAAGTCCAACAAAATAATAATTCAAAATTATGATATGTGTTATAAATATATATAAATATAAACGTATGTAATCAATGACGTTTTATATAAATATGTGGATCTCATCGTCATTATGCACGCACAGTAACTCCTAATAATTTTTCTATATATACGTTTGTTTTACGAACGTTATAACATACACTCGAATAACATTTTCTCTTTATAATATTCTCTTTCTAGCTTCTTCTCTCTTAGTTATTAGATCCAAGGAAATTCNATATTTTCGTTGTTTTTGTATTTAAAGTTTACGATAATTATTAAAGTTATCTCTAGTTTATTATAACACGTTATCAGCACGATTGCTCTCCAAATTAAGTTTTTATTATGTATTTTAATAATGCTCAGTATCACAAAAAAAAAGAAGAAGTTATTTTATGGAAAAAATAAC
>OVBE01006490.1:0-19817 GCA_900406425.1 Iberis pinnata | reverse complement strand
AATACCAGCTCCCCCTCGGCAAATCTTCGCTGCTTGATTTTCTTGTTATAGAAACGAGTTGCGGCGTTATGGTAGTTTTGTAGTCTTATGGTTTCCTAGTTCCTTCGTTCATCGATGGTGTTTGCTATATCAAAGAGCATCTGGTCGTTTTTGTCTGTATTTAGAGGTGCTAGTTCTCGTCGCAGGCTCGGTACTTCCGTCTCAGCTGGTATTACTGCCTTGGTACCGTACACTAAGGCATATGGGAAATCATTAGTTCCCCTCCTGGGTGTTGTTCGGTATGACCAGAGTACTCCTTATAAGTCCTCGGCCCATCTTCCTATTTTCGCGTCTAGTCTCTTTTTATGCCCTTCTAATATTGTTTTGTTCGCTGTCTCCGCCTGGCTGTTGGCTTGGGGGTAATATGAGGTCGAGTAAGTTAGATTGATTCTAATCTTTTTGTAGAATTCCTTGAACATGTCGGATGTAAATTGAGGGTTGTTGTCAGTATGTATTTCGTAGAGGATCCCGTGATGGCAGATGATGTTATTCCAGATGAAAGACTCGATGTTCTCGAATTTGACCTTGGCGAATGATTCGGTTTCTATCCATTTAGAAAAATATCAACGATGCATATTTTTGGCATTTTTTGCACTTTAGAGCGTGTTGTTCACAATCGGTGATCATAGTTGTCCAGTAGTAATCATATCGTTTGATCTTGAATGCTAGCACCCTGTCTCTTGAGTGATTTCCGCATGCTCCATCATATACTTCCCTTATAATCTTTTTGGTTTCGTGTCCAAAGATGCACTTTAGTAGAGGGCCTCGCACGATCCATATGTAAAGGTTTCCATCTAACTAGGTGTACCTTGGGCTTCTTGAGTTTCCTTGCGTCCCATTTATTTGGTGGCAAGATTTCATTAGTGATGTAAGCAAGTATCTCAATTCTTCAATCTATCTCTGCTTCGACTTCATATGCCTCCATTAGGACTTCGGTTCCTCAACGTCCTCATGGTCTGGATTTGCGTTGTAATGTTCAATTGTCTCTTGCACGGTGAAAATTGTCTTAGGTACAGAGATGCTAGGTTTGTCAATGGTTTCGACTGGTAGGACTCTAGTCGTATGAGGATCTGTGATCGAGGCCAGGGCGACCAAGGTGTCATTTCAAACTCCACAAATTCCTTAGAAAGGGTTTTTACCACGTCCAAATATGCTTCCATTATGTCATCTCTTGTCTCATATTCGACGCTAAATTGGTTTGCAACCAGCTGCGATTTCCCTGAAGCCGCAGCCGAAGAGCCAAGGTTCAAGCCACGCGCTTGAACCGAAGTTAACAATTTACTTCTATTTACGCAGTGGAATTCAAACTTAATGTTAAGCCATACCTTTGCCTCATTTCGCAGATCCGGACTGAACCTTCTTAGTTCTTTATCCGCTAATTACCCTACCTTTACAGTACTTAGCCATACAACTAACCATCCCCACTGGCTAAGTAACCGAAAGATAGGTCTTCAAGCCTGTTTCCAACTCGCACCTCTTCGAGCCCGCGTTCGACTCGCACCTCTTTAAGCCCGCGTTCGACTTGCACCTCTTTGATCTCGTATTCGACTTGCACCTCTTCGAGCTCGTATTCGACTCGCACCTCTTCGAGTCCGTATTTTACATGCACCTCTTCGAGCCCGTATTTGACTTGCACCTCTTCGAGCCCGTGTTCGACTCGCACCTCTTCAAGCCGGTATTTCACTTTCACCTCTTCGAGCCCATATTTGACTCGCACCTCTTCGAGTCCGTATTCGACCCGCACCCTTTCGGTTTCGTCCTTCCTCTCTTTCTTAGACATGCTTGGGAGTGGTTTTATGTTTTTTTTAGATGTGTTTCTCTTCTCTCACGTCCTACCTATATATAGGGGATGAATGGGTGTCTTTTGGCGAAAAGACACAACCTTTCATCGCACCTTTTCAATTGGTGTCTATTCGCCTAACAGTTGCAACTTTTCGTTTGGTGACCTTTCACCTATGAGCTACCTAACTCCTTCAGTTCACTAAGCTTGAGTGTTACCTTAACACTCCCCCTAGTTAGGTTAGTACTCGATTCAGCTCACCGAGCTCGTGAGCTTCCCTATTACTCACCTAGCTAAACTAGCTAGTCTTTCCAGCTACTTTAGCTCACTTAATTATCTAATTTCTTCAAAACAAATCACCCCTTTATTAAATAGCGGGATAGGGATGTTACAATTCTCCCCCACTAGAAATAAATTCGTCCTTGAATTCGGTTCCAGTTTCATCTTTATGCATCACTAATTAATCCACGGTTGCACAAACAGACTATTTCCCAAACCAAGGGTCTTGGTTTGGATTGGGTAAGCCCTGGCGGAATCGTCCCGTTCCCCAGGACACTTCCCATCCGCCTCACCTTGAGTTCAACCAATAGACTAGTCATACAACCATGTTTTAATCCTTTCTAATCCCCAAGCCGAGCATCCCATCCTTTACCAGAATGAGTGAGTCTTGGTAGATCACTCAAACTAGGCCATATACTTGTCACGGATAGCTGAATCGACAAGTTTCTTGGCCCTAAGATAAGCCTTAGAAAACCCTTTCTGGTTTCCAAGCACTTAATCTTTCTGCGGCAACTTCCGTTCCTACCGTGATCAAGCCTTTGGTCCATAGTTCTTTACCATTCCCTTAGTTTCTCCCCGAAACTAATCTTTAATCACCTATAGTGATTCACTTTGCATCTTTTCCCTTCCCTGGCATCAAGCATGCTCTGATACCACTTGTGACGCCCCGACCCAACTTCCCTTGAAGCCGCAGCCGAAGAGCCAAGGTTCAAGCCACCCGCTTGAACTGACTTTAGCAATTTACTTCTATGTACGCAGTGGAATTCAAACTTCATGTTAAGTTATACCTTTGCCTCATTTCGCAGATTCGGACTGAACCTTCTTAGTTCTTTATCCACCAATTACCCTACCTTTACGGTACATATCCATACAACCAACCATCCCCACTGGCTAAGTAACCGAAAGATAGGTCTTCAAGCCTATTTCCAACTCGCACCTCTTCAAGCTTGCGTTCGACTCGCACCTCTTTAAGCCCGCGTTTGACTCGCACCTCTTCAAGCCCGCGTTTGACTCGCACCTCTTCGAGCCCGTATTCAACTTGCACCTCTTCGAGTCCGTATTCGACTTGCACCTCTTCAAGCCCGTATTAGACTCTCACCTCTTCGAGCCCGTATTCGACCCGTACTTCTTTAAGCCCATATTCGACTTGCACCTCTTCGAGCCCGTATTTGACCCGCACCTCTTCAAGCCCATATTCGACTCGCACCCTTTCGGTCTTGTCCTTTCTCTCTTTATCAGACATGTTTGGGAGTGGTTTTATGTGTTTTTGAGATGGGTTTCTCTTCTCTCACATCCTACCTATATATAGGGGATGAGTGGGTGTCTTTAGGAAAAAAGACACAACCTTTCATCGCACCTTTTCAGTTGGTGTCCATTCGCCTAACAATTGCAACTTTTCGCTTGGTGACCTTTCACCTATGAGCTACCTAGCTCCTTTAGTTCACCAAGCTTGAGTGTTAGCTTAACACTCCCCCTAGCTAGGTTAGTACTTGATTCAGCTCACTGAGCTCGTGAGCTTCCCTATTACTCACCTAACTAAACTAGCTAGTCTTTCCAGCTAGTTTAGCTCACTTAGCTATGTAATTTCTTGAAAACAAATCACCCCTTTATTAAATAGCGGGATAGGGATCTTACACCGGCAATCATTTTTTCATACTCAGCTTCGTTGTTTGAAGCAGCGAAGTTCAGTCGGAATGATTGTTCAATGATCTCCCATGTTGGGGTGAGCAACCGTACTCCCACTCCGGAGCCATGTTTTGAAATTTCCCCATCAACATACAGGGACCACCGTGATTTGTTGGGTTTTGACGCGATATCCATCTCAGGGGGTAATTCTATCAGTAAATCTGATAGGACTTGTGACTTTTCACAAGTTCTACTTTTGAATTCTATGTCAAGCTCGCTGAGTTCAACTGCCCATTTGGAAAGTCTCCCCGATTGGTTGGGACTGTGTAGAATCTTCCGCAACGGTTGATATGAATATACGACGATTGAGTGCGATTGGAAGTAGGACCGCAACTTCCTTGCTGAGTGTACTACTGCGAGAGCTAATTTTTCTATCGTTGGGTATCTCGTGTAAGATTTTGTTGGGGTAGAAAATTGGTTTATGGTTGCCGAGTTCTTTGCGTACAAGGACCAAGCTGATTGCGCATGGCGATACTACAATGTAAATTAATAGGGCTTCTCCCTCTTGTGGTTTTGATAGGACGGGAGGCGCCATTAGATAGGTTTTCAGATCTCTGAACGCTAGCTTGCATTCTTTGTTCCAAATGAATTTTTTATTCCCTTTGAGGAGGTTATAAAATGGAAGGCATTTTTCGGTTGATTTGGATATAAATTGAGTTAAAGCTGCTATGCGGCTATCAGCCTTTGTACATCTCTTGTGTTTTTGGGTGATGACATCCTTAGCAGGGCATTGATTTGCTTGGGATTTGCCTCGGTGCCTCTCTTGGTCACCAAGTAGCCTCAAAATTCTCCTGAGGTCACTACGAAAGTACACTTAGCTGGGTTCAACTTTATCCTGTAAGTATTCAGTATTTGGAAACAGGTGTGCAGGTCTCCCACGTGATCATCTTCGTCAGACAACTTGACAAGCATGTCATCTATGTAGACTTACATCATTTTGCCCAACTGTTCTGAGAACATATTGTTGACCAGGCGTTGGTAAGTGGCGCCAGCGTTTTTCAGGTCGAAGAGCATCATCTTTTAGCAGTAAATTCCTCTATCCGTGGTGAAAGATTTTTTCTCCCTATCGTCTGGGTGCATAAGTATTTGGTTGTAGCCGGAGAAGGCGTCCATGAACGAGATTAGTTTGTAACTGGTTGTGGCTTCGACTAGCTGGTCTATTTTTGGCAATGGGAAACTATCTTCGGGACACGCTTTGTTCAGGTTGGTGAAGTCATTGCATACTCTCCATTCTTTTTCTTGACCACTTCGCTAGCCATTCTGGATATTTTACTTTGGTGATTGTTCCTGCACCTAAAAGCCTCTCCACCTCGTCTCGGACCGCCTGAGCTCATTATGCGCCTAGTTTTTGCTTCTTCTGCTTAACTGGTTTGTAAATTGGGTCGGCGTTCAGCTCGTGGAACACAATATCTAAGGTTATTCTGGGCATGTTTGT
This sequence comes from Iberis pinnata, assembly GCA_900406425.1. Classification (NCBI taxonomy): domain Eukaryota; kingdom Viridiplantae; phylum Streptophyta; class Magnoliopsida; order Brassicales; family Brassicaceae; genus Iberis; species Iberis pinnata. The sequence goes on along the minus strand of OVBE01006490.1, from coordinate 14,598 downwards.
CATGTTCCGGGCGAAGGTGTTTTGTTTTCTTTGAGTAAATGAATTAACTCCTCTTTTATGTCCCTTCTCAGGTTTGATCCTATTCCGATGCAGCGTTCTGGGTATTCCGAGTAAATGCAGTATTGTATCACTTCGTCAAGCTTGGGCTCCTTGTATATCGGCTCCGCAGGTGGGGTTGGCTCCCCGATCTATTATTGCTATCAAGCCCCTTCCCTAAGCTTGAGCTTAGCGAGATAGCATGCTCGGATTGACCGCTGGCTTCCTTTGATCTTTTATATCCCCTCCTTAGTAGGGAATTTAACGCACCGATGGTAAGTGGAGGGTACTACTTGTGTAGCATTTATCCAGGGTATCCCTAGGATTGCATTGTATATTGTTGGCCTGACTATTATTGTGAATTCGATCATCCTTGACACTCCTGCTGCGTGCATAAGCAACTTGATCATCCCAATCGTCATAGAGGTCTCGCTTGTGAAACCGGTTTATGGCAAAGGGGTCCTTCAATTCGTGACAGGTCTACATCCATTTTAGTTAGGGTCTCCTTGAAAATTAGATCTATTGAGCTCCTAGTGTCTATGAGTATTCTTGCGATCTCATATCCTTCCAGGATGAGGTCGATGACCAATGGGTCGGCATGGGGATGTCGAGCCCGATGGTATCCATCTCGTGAAATACGATGGGTTCGCTTACCTCCTGGGGCTTGATTTGCCATTTTTCACACGAATCCGCCCTACATCCGTAGGCTTTGATTGCAGTTACCGAATTAAGGACGAATTGATGGATCTTCATGATCATGTTAATCCTCTTCTTGAAAGGTGGGGTCGGTGCCATCTAAGGTAATTCTTCCCGAATCCATTTTGGAGGTCTAATTTTTTCATTATGCTCGTCTGTTTCAGGTAGAGAACTTGCTGCCTTTGCCTTGATGGACTCTACTAATTCTTCGGATTGGTATTTGTTGAAGAGGAAATGTTTGAAGCTTCTGAATTCCTCAGTGGAGTGCTCGTCCTGGTTGTGGTAATCGTAGTGCTTCTTAAAGTTCCCTTGCTCCTCAGATCGCTTCCACTGGTTCCATGGCTTACCATTTTAGCTTGTCGGCAAAGAGGGTTTGATTTCCTGCTGGCAAACTGCGCTTTGGGGCTGACGGCTGGTTTGGAGGATTTTTTCTCCCGACTTCTCTTTCGCATCTCGATTAGGTCTTCTTCTATCCGTGCAAATACTTTTCCCTTGTGTAACGCGTCGTCGATGGTAGCTAGAGGGTTCAGTATCAAATCCTTTCGAAATTCTGATTCTCCCCAGACTAGGTTCTTGAGGGTAGCGATAACGGCATTATCAGTGACCACTACCCTGAATATCACTTCCTTAAACCTGTTGATAAATTGTCGGAGGGGTTCGTTTGGACCCTGAGTCATGTTCCACATGTCTGCATCTGAGATATCCTTTCAATGTACTATGAGTAGTGCTTCAGGAACATCAAACTCATCTGATTGAAAATGTGGATTGAACCATCAAGTAGTCGCAAGAACCAAGTGAGTGCTGGTCTTTGGAGATGTTCGCTGAAAAGTTGAAAATACCATGCATCCTTTTCGTGTTCGTCAAACTGTGCCCGTCCAACTGCGATGCGAAAAACCGTCATGTACGTGTTAGGGGTCTGTTTTTCCTTCGTAAAAGGGGATTTTTATTTTTAGGGTTTCCGTACTTTGGCGTTTTTTATGTGTAGTGTATACGGACTGCAGAGCATTTTCTCCATTAGTCGGTCCAGTTCGGGGGACGAGCTGATGGCCTGGTGGACCTTGGAATTCATTTGTCGGATGGCGTCCTGGAGGGAGTTCTTCATTTCTTGGATTTTTCTGATTGAGTGCCGAGGTCGCTTGCCATATGGTCTCTTTTGTCACCTGAAGCCTCGGGACTCACGGTGTGACTCAGCCGTTCAAGGTCATCACGAGTCTGGTTGTCGTTCAGATCGGGTTGTTCCCCTTCCAAGTTGCCATTCGGCGGGGTTTCCGTGGCGTCAGGGCGGCGTTCATGCGTCTTAGCTGAGCTTGGAGTTGGAGTGAAATGCAGTCTCCTAGTATGCTCTCTGGAGGTTGGGTATCGGCGAGAAGAGGTCTTGGTAAGTCATCTCCGTGAGGAGGTTTCCAGGTCAAGGCGTTTGGTAATCGTCTTGGTTTGGTATGCGGATTCCTTCGCCATTTTATCTAGTCGGTCGAGCAATGATTGGTTCAGGGCATCTTGCATCTCTATTTTTTCGGATATAAATTGTACGGACTGGCGTAACGCTTGGATGGTGGTAGCATAGCCATCTGGTTGTTGCGGTATGTTGTCGGCCATGAAGATGTCAGATCTGGTTGCGTTCTTCCTTATGTGTCAGAAAATATTTAGATCTCCTCACAGACGGCGCCAATTTATGGTAGTCTAAATCCGCAAAACTAACTTGTTACTTTTTTCTTAATGAGGAGTTCGATGATTTTCGTTTAATAAGGAAAAATACACAACACAAATTTGAAAGGAATATTCTATTGATTTCTTCTCGAAAATGATTACACTTACAGTGCGAATTAAAGATGATTATATGAATACTTAGAAAATTTGCAAAAAATCCACTTCTTCTTTTTTCTCCTTCCTTTTATATTATATCGATCCAGCTTGGGTTGTTCCAATCTTCTCGGTTAGTTGTCCTTCCTTTTCTCCTACTATCTCGGCGAATCCCCTCAAACTCGAAACCGCCTGGACCTGGTCGTTACGTGCTCGGGATGCGTTTATACCCTCCTCATTTTGATTACGTGTTGGGTATTCAATTATCCTTTTTAATATACTTAGGTAGATAGCTTTCTCAGTCAGTCCTTTCGTGCTCGATATGTCCAAAGTTGACCTTTGAAGTAATTTTAGTTAATGCGAGAATATATCGAGGAGGTTCTGATACTAACAATTATTAAACTTTAAATATATACACTTCTAACGCGTACCCACTTTCAGTTTTTTTTAGAAAAATTGTTTCTGCGATTTCAAACGTTTCTGCTTCCACGCTTTCGACTACGTGCAGTTTAAATTGATGTTCTCCACAACCACAAGCATACAGATTCCCTATTGGATCATTAATATCTAAGGACACTTATAAAACGAAAGAAATTTTTTTTTTTAACGATGACGAAATATATTTGGTGTCCTATATAACTTTTTTTAGTTTTTAGTTTTAGGCAAAATTCACTGATTTTTATACCTAATTTACAATCTTAAAAACCCTTGATTATTGCTCAGAAGGAGAGATATTTCAATTGTATGGTAAAGAGTAAAGAGTGTCAAGAGAGACGCATCATCACCAACACCACACAAACACGAGACTCATATGAATGGCTCCAAATAATTCGATAGTCATAATTGAAACGGGACCTCGAACCTTTAATATAAATATTAAATACTTTCAACTACCTCTCATTGTATGCACACCAAGCCACAATTTACTCCAACTGTTTTATTGCTGACCCCACACAGAAAATTTGTGCGTGAACACCCTTGTGTGCACACCAAGCCACCATTTTGTAATGCATTTTTGTTTGTGGTGTATGATCATACGATCGAATAAAACTAACGTAATTTAAGTCATTGAATCATTGTTTTTTCTCTGAATTAATCAGTTTTTGTTTACGAATTCGTCTTATCTAATGTCATGAGGGATTTTTTGGTCCAACAAGTTCGTTTGTAGTCTGTCTCTTTTGGTTATCGGTGAAGAAAATCCATCACTAACCACGAGACTAGTGCCGGCTCACGATTATTTTGGACTCCAGATAACAATAAACTTTAACTCTTTAAATTTAAGTTATTAAAAAATACTAAATAAATAATTTAATTTTTATGTGTGAAATTTTTATAAATCTAAATAAAATGTGGTCAATTTTAATCATTATTTATTATTTATTTTTATTTTTGAAAATAATAAGGACCCTAGAATCAGTGGCGGAACTAGGATTTGTGTTGAGTGGGGGGAAATAAATACTTCCTCTATTTCATAGTGAATGTCGTTTTAGAGTTTTGTACACGATTTAATTTCTTTTTGTTATTCATAAAAACAATAGTAAATATTCTAAATCAACAAATAGAAAAACATTGAAATTATTCCGTTGGCAAAAAAAAAGTCAAAATTATTTAATTTTAGCATTGAAAACCTAAAATGACATTTTTTATGAAACAAAATTTAACTCTAAAACGACACTTATTATGAAACGAAGAGAGTAGTTTTGTAAAAAATATAGTTTATAGTGATAGAGTTTAGGGCTTAGTTTTGAACGGGTAGAGTCTCGATTTGCAATTTAAGGTTTAAATTTGAAGTTTTAAAGTTGTTCCAAATTTATGGTATTTTTGGGGAAAAACAAATTTGTGGCATTTTTGAAAAAGTATGATATTTTGAAACAAATTAAGAGTGCATAGTATTTTTGGAATACACCTACATTTTGTGGTATTATTAAAATTTATTTTTTATCAATAAAATTAGTTATTATATAACTTATAATCTATTTTATTTTAATTGAACTTAACAAAAATAATAATATAACACTTATTTAACCTAAACATAATATGATACTATCATTAAAATTTTAGTGAAATCAAAATATTAACCAATAATATATGGGGTATTCTAAAAAATACCACCAAAAACTAAGTTTATTCCAAAAATACCACACACTCTCAAAAGTTCAAAAAATAACACATATTTTTCCAAAAATACCACAAAAATATTTTTGTTCCAAAAATACCACAAAATTTGAAATAACTTTTAAACTTCAATCTAAATCTTAAAACCTCAAAACCAAACCATTCCCTTAAAAACGAAACCCTAAACTCTATAAAATTCACATTTTATGTTTGTGGTTGTTTTGGAACATTTGAGAGTGTGATATTTTTGAAACTTTTTGGAGTGTATGATAGTTTTGGAATTTAAACTTCTTTTGATGGTGTTTCAAGGAATTCCTCATAATATATAACTAATACATATTTATTATTCTAAAAAGTTAGAAAAGAATATTCAAATGGGTCAGCTGACCCCATTCCTTCCATTGTGCCTCCGCTAATGCCTAGAATTATTAGTTGAAGAGATGGGTCTAGGGCGATCGCACTTGGTGCCCACTCGACTAAGCCGGCACTGCACAAGACATCTAACACTTTCGTTTATTAGCATAAGTTTCATAATATAATAGCATTTATACGAGGAAGACCATCACAACTAGTTTTTGAGAAATTCATTAGGGGGATTTTCAAAAATAGCACAAAAATTAGGATTGTTCCAAAAATACCACACACTCCCAAAAGTTTCAAAAATACTACAATTTTTTCCAAAAATACCATAAAATGTTTTTGTTCCAAAAATACCACAAATTTGAAATATCTTTAAAATTTATAATATAAATCCTAAATCTCCAAAACCAAACTCTACCCCCTTCAAAACTAAACCCTAAACTCTATTTAGTGAACCAAAATCCAAAATTTTAAATTTTAAACCCTTAAAATTTCATTTGTATGTTTATGGTATTTTTGGAACATTTGGAAGTTTGTGGTATTTATGGAATTTTTGGGAGTTTGTGGTGTTTTGGAATTTTGACTTCTTTTAATGGTATATTAAGGAATACTTAATTCATTGTATCTAATCTTATTAAATATTTTTATGTTACCAAATTAATGCACGCTAAACCAATTTTTTATTGTCATCACTGAATTGATAAAACATGATCCTAAAATACTCACAATAATACATAATAACACCAATATTTGATATCTAATTTTGGTGAAGAAAATTATCCAAATAAACACGACCATTTAACTTCTTGCTTTCTTTTTGTTTATCTGCGTTGTTATAGTTGTAACAATATCTTTACGTTAATTAGTTTTATATGAACGCTTATGCGTCTGTAATTGGCTAGTTTATAAAATGAAAAAGTTATGAACAAAAGAAAAGATAAACATTTAACAAATGCCATTCTCCAACCTATATTAGTCCAGAGGAATATTTGGTTAAAGATAATACTTTTAAACAAATAAATTGACGTACCACGGTGCGTTGGGTAGTAATTTAATATCAGAAATTGGTTTTTATGAGGTTTTTAGTTTGATTCTCGGTGGAAAATAGGTTTTTCGCCATATCATCAAATATTAGCAAAAGCTAGTTCCGAACCTAAAGGGAGATTAAGGCCGAAAGTTTGATCTCTTTTTAGTTAAAAAAAAAAGAAAAATTGACGTCAACCGTGCGCTATAATGTCGAGAAAATTAGTCACAAAAAATATTAATTTGTCTTGCCTGCCTTATATATACTAGTCTTTAGTGGCCTTTACTATAACCAGGCTTGAAGCTTGCCTTTGAGTTTGAGCTTGTCGAAAGCTTCTTCTAATTATTATTACATCATCTGAATCTCCTCTACATCAACCGCGACAATGACAACGAAATGGCTATTCACATCGGCTTTCACTCAAATGTTCGGCTACTCAAACCATATGGATCAAAGCAGCAACTGTGAAAGCACCCTCACCAAATTGAAGATGATGAACAAGGAAGAATTTCCAAGTGGATTCCAAGTTCCTCTTCACTATCCTAAATACTCAAAATCTGACTATGAAGCCATGGATGATATCAATCTTGACTTACTCCTCAAACAATATGGATTCTCTTTTCAAGGTTCTCTTCAAGACAAGAGGGTTTTTGCAATCGAATCATTTCTCTGGCCTGATCAGCTTTAGAGTTTATATATGTTGGTGTTTGAATTATCTCTTATATATGTCTTCCAAGTTCCAACTAGTGATATCCTTAATCTTATTATGTCAAATCACCATATATATATCGATCACTTAGTAATCAAGCTTATGTGCCACATTTATGTGTATGTTATGGGGAAGTTTTAAAATTTGCAATCTACACTTATGTATCATCACGAGTGCGTTAACAACACGTTGATGTACAATAGTCTAAAAATGCTATCTACATATTCGTACCGATCTACTTAATTATATCAATATATCTTCTTCTTTTTGGCAGCACTATAGTTACTCATCTCCTTTTGCCGAGGTGTCTGGCATTTGCAAGTCCGATTCCCCTTAGTGAGATTAAGGTAGTTATTTGGTGACAAAAAAGTTATTCATCTTCTTTATAAACTTTCAAATCTAAAACTTAAATCTAAAAAACTAAAGTATAAATCCTATAACACTACAAGAAAAAACAGGTTTTCTGACGGACATATCCGTCAATATCGTCACTTCTAAATGCAGTAATGAAATTCCATCAATATTACTAACGGATGATTATTGACGGAAATCAGACGACTTTTATCTGTCAGTAAATACACTGTAAGTATTATGTCGTCAAGTATTCTGTCAGGATAAGTGACGAATTTACTGACAGAGTTATATTTATGCACGTCACTAATATTGACGGATTTTTCTGTATGCATGTCACTAATACTGATGGAATACTAACAGATTATGAAAATAATAAAAATATTTATTAATTGAATGATAATTTATTTATATCAAAAATATTAAAACAAAATTCTAAATATCAATAAAAATAAAATTCCAAATATTTATAAAAATAAAATTCAAAATATTTATAAAATCTAAAATAGTTTTAAAAGTATAATGACTAATCTGTTGTCTGAAACAGTCCCTCATTTGGCCATGAAGGCGTCCATCCTAGCTTGCATATGAGCTTTTAGGTTAGCTTGCATATTTTGTTGCTGAACCAGAATCCAAGCATCACGCTTCGCTTGTGCAGTGGCCATATCTTCTATCTTCTTCTGCATGTCCTCCAACGCCACGTCCTTCCTCCTCAGCTCCTTATCTCTGATAGGATCTTTTGCAACTCGGGATCCCGATCCTGGAAAGCAATAGCCAGCCATGTTCCCGAACGCAAAAATGCGGCCCTTGGACTTCTTTGTAGCATGGAAAAACAAAAAATATTGTATTATATAAAATAATATGCAATAATTTATAATTAAATTTAAATATTACTAATCTGAGTCACTATATATATATATATATATATATATCTACAAAAAAAAAACAGCGTATAGCCACAGACGAGTCCGTGACTATAGACCTAATTCTGTGGCTATATGAAGTATTTGCTACGACTTAGCTACGACATAGAATTCGTAGCTATAGCGTCATATCTAAATTAATTTGTGGCTACCCGTAGCTAAACTAGCCACGAACTGTCACGGATAGCCATAGACTCTATAGCTACGCCTTAGCCACAAATAAAAGCATGGCAAATATGGTCACAGATAAACCATGACCCTTCGTGGTTAGCTAGCCACATAATATCACATATAGCCACTACCCCTATAGCCACGATGTAGCTAGATATTATTTCGTAGCAAATATTGTCACGGAAGTCCCGTGGATATTTGTGACCACGTTGCCACAAATTATTCGTGGCTGTTCGTAGCTTGGTTGTAACGGATTTTTCGTGAAAATCCGTAGCTGTAGTGGTCACGGATTGTCACGGTTTATCCGTGGCTAGATGTTACTTTGCCACGACTTATTCGTGGCTATTCGTGACATTGTTTTAATCCATATTTTTTTTGTATATTCATTTTGTTTTGTTCAAATAATAAATGTTCAATGAAACATGCATCTTAATTTTAAAAGTTTTACATTGTTTTGAAGAAAATGTATACAAAACTTCCAAAAACTTATATTACATAACTAAAAAAACATTATATTCATTCATTAGCTAAACCTTCAAACTTTTTCTTGAACTTTCTCTTCAACTTGTTCTTCATCATCATCTTCTTCTTCCTCAAACTTATATTAGCCAGGCGTGGTGTGTGGTGTTGTGTTTGACGCAGCCGCATTTGGAGAAGGGTTCATCATTACCGGATCATAGCCAATGTTCTGAAGGATGATCTTCTACACCACAAGTATGGCCTCGATATTGCTGTTGACGCTCTTGTAGCTAGCCTCAAGTGAAGAAACCCGCAACTCCATATCGATGTTACAGACCAGTGAAGCCGATGGCGGCTCTGCGAGATCGATATTCTGGTACTGGCTGCTGCCAATGCCATACACACATCCTTTTTTCGCTTTGACCCTCTGCCAAAACCAAACAAATCAATTAGAAAAATAAGCTAAATCAAATATGTTACAATTAGCATACAAAAGTAATAAAATTGTTGGAATCAAAAGGAAATAACAAGAAACTACCTTCAAGTAAGTCTGGTTGATGAGGCTAGGAGAAGGAATGATAGTGGACACACCACTATTTCTGCCACCATCTAGATTTGCTGCTTGGGTTGCTTGTTGCTCAACATCATTAACAATTATCTCTACCCTTGGGTCTATGAAGGTGCCATCTGAACGTGTGTGCGTCTTGCGCACAATGTCAGTATAAGCAAGTTTTTCCGTTGAACCAGACTACACCATCTACAAAAGGAACCAAAAGATTCAAAAGACAGATCTAAAAGAAACAAACTCAGACAAAGAAACAGGGACAATCAAACTAGAAAAAATTAAAACAGAGACAAATGATTAACCACAACAGACTACACCTAACCAATAACCGATCAAAAGAAATTTTTTTTTTAACAATCCGTGAACTATCAGATTTAGTAAAAATTAGAGGCAACTAATCAGACAATAACAATGAAAACAGAGACAAAAAAATAACATGAACAATCATATTTATTAACCAAGAGACCAATCAGAGGCAATAAGTACTCGAACCATTTAAAAATCAGAGACAAAAAAGGTTAAAACACTTACCATATCATGGGCAATCTTCGCAAATCCCACTGGACCAGCACAATGCTTGTGTTGCCAAAGACCATCTGGATCAGAGAGTCGGTTCTCGGAGTTCGTCTTTGACAGAGAAATACACTCCTCTGTATCCCACTGCTCTTGCATCTCCACCCAATTTTCATCATTGATATACTTAGGCTTCTTCCCATCTCTCTTCTTCTTACTAACTTTGTCTCGAATTGAGTCCAAGTGCTCCTTCTTCTAGAAGTAGTGTACACGGTTATGGTGAATAGGATTCTAATAATAGCTTTGATGTAAAAAGAAACAAAAATAACATAATTAAAAGCAGAAAATGTAAATCAGAAACGGAAATAACATTAAAAAAATTAAAAGAACTACAACAAAATCTTGCCACCATTCATCTTTTTTAGAATATGGAACCATTGACGAGTTCCACCAAGGGTCCATGAAGTTGTTCTGCCATGTGTTTTTGATGGACTTGCTCACTTGAGGATCGATACCAAACCTGCAAAGAAACATGACAACAGTCTTAAATTGAACTTAGAAGACAATACTAAACAATACAGAAACCTAACTAAAGTTTATAGAACATACCATAGAGCTCCATTTAGCTTCATTGGATGCAGGTGTTGTTGGTTTCTTCTAGCAGGTGCATTGAGAAGAGCTTCAAGGTTGTGAGGAGCTGCACCATTTTGAGGAGCAGGTGCAAGAGCATCTTCAGGTGGTGGAGGTGTAATTGGAGGATGTGCTTGTCTTTGTCTCAATCCACTAGAACCAAGATGACTGATCAATTGAGAGTGATGTGAAGAACCAGAAGATGGAGTTTGAGAAGGAAAAAATGGTATTGGAGATGGAGTGTGACTCTGATGATTATTGGCTTTTCTCCCTCTTCCTGTCATAGCTGCAAAAGAAATAAAAATAGAAACAAGTAAAAAATATAGATACAAGCTACTAAACTTCTCAAATCAATACAAACATAAGGCAAAAATGAACACAAATTTAAACGAAACTGCTGGATACAAACATAAGGCAGAGATGAATACAAACACAGAAGGTCAATAACCTACTAAACTACTAAAATCAATACAAAATTAAGTCATAAACTGAAAGGACAAAGATGAACATTTGATTAAACAAACATGGGTACTGGACAAAGATGAAAATGTTAAGTGAAGTGAGTCCAATCGTGTGTTTAGGTTAAATGAACATAGCCACACTTATATTCTGGAAAATCGTGGCTAATCGAAAAAATTGAAACATAGCCACGGTTAACCACATAAAGTAATATGTAGCTTTGCCTTTTCTCGAAAACACATAACATTTGATAAAATTAACTTAACTATGTTTTTATGTGTGACTAGTCGTAGCTAAACATTGATAAAAATTGAAATATAGCTACGGATAACCACATAAAGTTGTCAGTGGCTTTGCCTTTTTTCGAAAACGCACAATATTTGGGGTTTGGGGGTTTTTAAAATTTTGGGGGGTTTTGGGGTTAATTGTAGTTTTAGGGTTGTTTTTAGTTTGTGGTTAGGGTTTGTATTCATGTCAACATTACACTAAAAAATACAAACTTTGAATTTTTGGGGTTATTAGTTGTCTTCATGTCAATATTATACTAAAAATATACTAATTTTGAAGTTTTGGGGTTATTTGTAGTTTTAGGGTTATTAGTTGTATTCATGTCAATATTAGACTAGAAATATATTAATTTTGAAAAATAAAAGTCGTACAATGTTCAAGCGAGAGTTGAACCCCAAACCACAAGAAATCCCTAAATCATGAAATGTTCGAATATAGTCGTCACAATTATTCCAAAGAAAAATCATAATATCTTGATGTTTCTTCTGAATTATCATCAACATTTCCCTCATACACATTGACGTCATAGTCATTTACATCATATAGAACATGAGAGTTAACTCGAACCATTTCAGTAGGTGTAACAACATATTCAAATGTATCATCTTCTAATCCTGTCAAAAAGGTTTCTATATCTTCACGATATCCTCTTGGCAATACCTTAGTACACACCCACCAGTCTTGAGTTCTAGATTGACCCACTTGCGGATATGGAATGTAACATACTTGGTCACATTGACTTGCTAATACATAAGGGTCATAATTTCTGTTCCGTTTACGAGGGATGACATCTACACCACCGAAAGGGTGTCTACACAATCCAGTACCTTCAGTTGTATCAAACCAAGTGCACTTGAAAATCATAGCTTTAAGTCTAACTGCTCCATGGTACTCGATCAACAATATTTCTTCTATAAGACCATAATAAATTGTTTCCGTCGTACCACGTACACAAACTCCATAGTTTTGCGTCTTCTTGTTATGTCCATGACTAGAAGTATGAAACCGGTACCCACGAGTGGAGTACATAGGAAAATGTGTGTAATTGCATCTCGGACCTTGCACAAATTCCAACATCCACAATGGAAAATCAAAATTTTGTGATGCATCGTTTATCTGCATATGGTTACAAATATTAAAGATTAAAGTATTTTCATGATACAATACGTTAAAATTTTTAGAGATGAACTCACATAATCTTTGCACCATTGGGCATAATGTTTGTCTTTACATCGATTTAGTGCATCTTCTGTTATATACGGATGGCTAAGCGTCATATACTCTTCAAACATCCTGTAAAATTTAATCATTTTAGATTATACGGTTAATATATATGTAATTATAATAGACATACCTATCATAGTCTGCAAATTCTTCACAATTGATCAACATAAATATTTGCAAGACATTGTACTCTTTGTCATTTAACCATGCATTTTTCCCTTTTCCACCAACATGTCCAACATGTTCAAACATATCTGGTACATTTGGATAATTGTAGATAAATTTTATTTTTTCGACACCTTCTTCAATTGAATCGTTATCCTCTTCTCCATAGTATTTGTGTGTGGCATATGAAATCTCTTCTTCCACACAATGTGCAACAATGTACCCTCCAATTTGTGTCTTGTTCTTCATTTTTTTTCCAAATGGTACATGTATCTCTCAAAAGGATACATCCATCTATACTACACTGGACCACCTAAAGCAGCCTCATGAGGTAGGTGGACATGTAAATGTTCCATGACGTCAAAAAACAATGGAGAAAATATTTTCTCCTAATTACAAAATTTCAAGGAAATATTCTCTTTTTGAACATCCACATCTGCAACTTTTAACATTCTTGTGGAAATATCCCGAAAGAAAGCTGCAATATCTGTATATCAATGCGTGTTACTTTTTCTCATATAAAAATCAAATGAAATCATACAAATATATAATTAAGTACTATTTCCGATTAATTATCATAAATTATTGTGTGAACATTCTTTGGTAAAAGCTCTAGAAACAAAAATGGAAGCAAGCGTTGCATGATCACATGACAATCATGGCTTTTAAGTCCAGATAACTTGCCAGAGTTCTCGTCAACACATCTACTAAAATTTGAAGCATATCCATCTGGAAATCTAATATCTTTCTTCAACCATGAAAGAAAACTCTTCTTCCCTTCTTTCAATAATCTAAAGATCAGAATAGGAATCGCCCTGTCTTCTTCAATCTCTATATCTGGTCTGTTACAAATCTCTGGAAAATCGAGTCTAGATTTAATATTGTGTCTTAGGTGCACTCAACACAATGTTGATCATTTTGTCGAAAAAGTTTTTTTGATGTGCATGAAGTCTAGATTGTGCCTAAGTAGGAGGTTTTCTCAATACAGAAGTTCCCAAAATACACTTTTTGTTTATCCAATTATGGTAATCTCCATATCCATCAATTGCTCGACCCGGATTTCCGTGTCCATTTCCTCCACACTGAACAGTTTCACTTACTCTGTCAATTTGGTTTATCCTTCATACAATATTTATTGTCCATTCAACCATGGTGGAGGTGTTCCTTGAACCGATTTACCTCGTCTAAATGTTGTCAAATTTCTCCGGTGTGGATGATTACAAGGCAAGAATACCCGATGACAATCAAACCAACTAAATTTCCTTCCACGTCGTAACCAAAATGCATTAGTATCATCAAGACAATACGGACATGATAGTCGATCGTGCATTATCTACCCAAAAACAATTCCATAGGCCGCAAAATCACTTATCGTCCACATCAAAGCAACTCTGATTGTAAAATTTTGCTTTCTAGAAACATCATAAGCTTGGACACCATCACGCCATAACATCCGTAACTCTTCTATCAATGGTTGGAGATAAATATCAAGACTTTTCTTAGGATGTTTTGGGCCAGGAATCAATACCGCTAAGTAGAAATACTCTCTTTTCATGAACATGCGGGGCAGAAGATTATACGGAGTTACTAAAACTGGCCAAACTGAGTGTGGCTCATCATTCATACCAATTGGGTTAAATCCATCTGTTGACAAACCAAGATATATATTGACTTCTCCAGCAAATTAAGGATATACCTGATGAAAATGTTTCCACGCTTTATCGTTCGATGGGTGATGCATTTCTCATTCAGGAGAAACACGCTCTGCGTGCCATCGCATTTCACTCGATGTTTTCTCCATTTGGTATAGTCGCAACAACCTTTATGCAATAGGTAAATAAAACATTAGTTTCTTTGCCTTATTTTTCCTCGTTCTATTGTTGGGGTAATACCTGTCTTTTTGCAGAAACGAAAATGTATAAGATTTATATCATCCTCTTTCCAGAAAAGCATAAAATTATCCTCACACAGATCAATCTTTACTACCGGTAATCCTAGTGAACGTGTCAGCTTCTTTGTCTCATAGTATGAACGTAGAGCTCTATTTGGTTGTGGAAGATGATAACACTTGAATTTCATGAATTGTACATATCATTTCTTGTCACTTTTT
>OVBE01006489.1:1043-19817 GCA_900406425.1 Iberis pinnata | reverse complement strand
TAAACATATTCATGACGGAATATATCCGTCAGAAATTAGTGACGGAAATTTCCGTCAAGAATTTCCAACGGAATATATTTCCGTCACTAATTTCCAACGGATTTTTTTTCCGTCACGAATTACCGATGGTTTTTATTTCCGTCAGTTTTTCCGTTGGGGATTTCGAACGGATTTTTTCCGTCACAAATTTCCGTCAGGAATTCCCGTCTTTTCTTGTAGTGTTTTATCAAACCAAAAATTGTTGTATGAAAATTTGTAACTTCTTAATTTGTGTGTACTTTCTCTAAACATCACGTATTAGGAAACAAAGGCAGTAATAAAAGTGTATGAGATTAAAGCAAAACAAATGATAAGTAATGTACAACATTTTTGACTTACTAACATTGTTGGATCTGAACATATTGGTATGAATTATGAAACATTTTAATGGAATCCCAAAATTATAGGATCCCCAATTTATAAAATATCAACAACAAAATTTCACTGATGTATGTAAATATATTAAAAATATATATAATAGAAACCTTTATTGATTTGGAGAAGAATTTTGAACTCTTTTATTTTTATTATATTGATTTGGTTTTTGAATATGCTTTCTTCTACAATGCTTTTTGATTGCTTAGTTATGTCTACGTAGTCACCTTGTTAGGTTTTAGAGGTTTTCCAGGAATTTGATCCAAATTTAAATGTTGGACCAAATTTTTTTTCTTTTTTTCATACAAATTTCTTCCAAAAAGATTAGGCCCAAGACCCAAGACATTCGACCCAACGGCCCGAGGCCCGTGACCTGCACAGTGCCGTGTTGTGTCGTGCCGAGCCAAGCTGGCGGCGGCGCACGCGCACGCGTGGTCCTCCTTTCTCATTTTCACCAAGCATGGTGTCCCTTTGCTACTCACTTGTAAACACTACATGAGTAGGATATTTATATACCACTTGAAAGATGTTTTCCCAAGCAATGTAGGACAAATTAACTTTGATTAATTTGTTGACTTTTAGTATGTTCAAGTAGCACACTTTGACCTTATAATTTTCATTCAATTTAACTCCAAATTTAGCATTTGAATATTCAAAATTATATTCCAAACTACAACCTATTTAATGCACCCATAATCCAACAATTCCGGACAACACACTTGCCAGAAAAGTCGCCGGAAAAGTGACAAAAATCAACTGTTCAAATTTCAGTTCCAACATATATATATATACTTATCAACAACACTACAACTATTTCCCAAAGCTAGTATATAATCAATTTAAAGAGTTAAATTTTGTTCATATGTCATGGTTTATTTTTGGTTCGATTATTTACCCCTAGCTTTTATTATATGAACAACGTAATTTAAAACTGTTTTTTTTGTCACAACAAAATCTAGACATACCATAACGGGCAGGGTTGGAAATGATATCATGTACGCACTTGAATTTATCAAAATAAGAGTAGGGTGAATTTTTGAAATGTACATATCTTTGAAAAAATTAGGTAGATGTACATAGCGCCATATAATTAGTTTTTCGGTAACAATATGCTCAAAATATCCCCACGCTACCCTTCTTTCCATCACATGCGCTTGGAGAAGTAGCTGCACTTTCTAGTTGTATCTGAGGGAAGAGTCAGGCGGCTATGACTTATCAACGATGTCGTCTCCATCTGTCATAACATTATCGTAACAAAATAAATAACANAATTCCCCCCCCCCCCCCAAAAAAAAAAAACAAAATATAACTCTGATGGATGGTATGCCAAATGATGCTCCACTGGACGGTGTAAGTGATATAGTGATTAAAAGAATGTCAACTTGTTTATTATACACCTATATGTTTGAACATAATGAATCTGTTCTGAAGTTTATTTTAAACTTAATCGCGCAAATTTGTTTTAAAAACGTTTATTTTTTGCGTGTATGTCCTTGTAGAACACGATAAACAGTGAACATCCTAAAACGAAGGGTAGATTATTTTATAAATTTGAACTTTAATGAAAAATGTTAAGATTTTCTTAAGAGCAACCCTAAAAGAGAATCCAGAGGTGAAATACTTTTATATATTTGACATGTGGGAAATTATCGTAAGAATGATAGTGTTCTAAATCAAAGTTATGGTAAAGTTTAAGATAGTGCAATCCATTCCTGACAATAGTAACTTATATATACCACATATTTTCATCGATATATAAACTATCACAAAAATAATGTGAAAAACTTAAGGGCAGACGTTGTAAGCATAAACCCTAAAAGGGGAACGTATACCCTAAAAGGGAAAAGAAACCCAAAAGAATTAAAACTAAACCCTACCAGAGTACAAACTAAACCCTACCAGAGAACAAACTAAACCCTAGTAGGGAACATTAAACCCTACAAGAGAACTTCGGATCAAGCTAAAAATAGTAAAATCCATTTGTGACAGTAGTAAACTATATATATACCACCTATTTTAACCGATATATAAACTATAAAAAGAGTAAAGAGAAAAACATAAAAATTGTCGTTATAACCTTAAACCCTAAAAGGGGAACATATACCCTAAAAGGGAAAATAAACCCAAAATAGGAGAAAATAAACCCTACCAGAGAAATTACTAAACCCTAGTAAGGAACATTAAACCCTACAAGGGAACTTAGGGTCAAGCTAACAATAGTTAAATCCATTCGTGATCGTAGTAAACTTTAAATATACCACATATTGTAGCGGATATATAAACTATTAATAAAGTAATAAAAACAGGCGTTATAACTCAAAACACTAAAAAGGAACGTCTACCCTAAAAGGGAAAATAAATCACGGTATACTAACAATTTTTATTTGTTTTGATGATTTGCAGTTGAGTACTCAAGACTTAGTGAGAGTTGTTGTGGGAAACTAGACGAAATTTCCAACTGGAAAATGGTCGTTCACACCCAAAGAAAACGAGGAGATCAAACAAATATGAATATACCTTGGCATGTCATATTCAGACCTTGTCAATCTCGTTTCCCAGAATATTTATTTCCAATGTCTTTTATAAATATGATTATGTCGTACGAGTATCCTCGGTGGATGTTGGTAGGGGAAAACACTCAAGTCAATCCACAATATATTAATGAGGAGCATGATGTGTGAGTGTTTGTGAAAATTCGTAGAAAGATCGAGGAAGTGGATTTGCTTGTGACAATAAATCCTAAATTAACTGATAATGCGTGTCCTAGTTATTGTTTTTGGGAGAAAACACCAAACTACGAGAGGTCTGCAAATGAGGATGACACAACTAGAAATGAAACGTATAATTACACAAGTAGCTTTGTATATCGGGACTGTTAGTCGGAGGTACACATTTACTTTTATGATATGTGCACCGAAGGTACACATTTACTTTTATAATACTTTGTATATCGGGACTATTAGTCGAAGTTTGTAAAGTTTCATGTTTTAGGTAAAAACTGAATATAAAATATTTATTTTTTGGTGCAGGTGTGGATGGAGGATTGTTTGACATCGATTATGAGGGAGATAAAGTATTTGCTGTGTGTGTGTTCAAAAATAAAGTCAATTGGAAGATTAAAATCGCAATCAATGCCATAAACCAAAAGTTTAACTTTAAAACAACACGGTCTTCACCCAATTTCATGGTCCTCAAATGCACCTCGTATGTATATCCATGGCGCATCTACGCCGCAAGAGTGGACTGCTCTGAAAATTTTCAAATCTGACTTGCCGCATTGGAGCATTGTTGTACAATATAGGAGAGGAAAAACTATCATAAATTGGCAACAACACAAGTGATTTCTGAATTGGTCGCATAGAATTACTTATGCATAAAAAGGTCCTAGTCCCTATGGATTAAGAAAGATTATGCTAGATGAATGTCATGTCAATGTTTCATACTGGAAGCTTGAAGAGCTCGCGAATTTGCTATGGACATGTCACTAGGCTATGTTGTTGAAGCCATGCTATTATTCCGAATTACATGGCGTTGTTAGAGCATATGAACGATGGTAGCAGATGTTACATGGGATATATAATGGAAAGTGATGGGATAACATGTTTCAAGTACAATTTTATTGTCAGAGGTGCTTCTGTGAAGGGTTTCTCTTATCTTAGAAAGGTGGTTTTTGTAGACGGAACCTCTTTAAAGGCTAGGTACAGTGGTACGATGCTCACCGCGGCTGGACAGGATGCGAATATTCAAGTCTTCCCTTTAGCATATGGAATCGTTGATAGTGAGAACAATGACTCTTGGGAATGGTTTTTAAACAGACTAAAAACATTTGTATATGATTCAGCGGATTTGGTTATTATATTAGATAGGCATGCAAGCATATATGTTGGGCTTAAGAAGGTATTATAAAACAAAAGCAAAAAATTGTTAGGCATATATAGGGGCGGATATACAGACTACTTGATGTCTCTGTATTTTCATGGTTTTTAGAAGTTATTTAGCATCACTTTTTAGGTCTTTCGTTGTTCATATGTCGCATTTATAGATGTTATTGGCAAGTTTGCAATTTATAGGGATTTTTGCATCAGCATGTGCATATACATGCATTTTGGATATTTTTCAGGACTTTCAGGAGCTTTCAGGACGATTTATGAAAATTCAGAAGAGGAACGGAAAATGCGTGGAACAGAACCAGCTCAAGCGTAGTGCAAGGCAGAACTCAGCCAAACCATCAACCCAAGCTAACTTTGGCTCTATCCAGCACAAAGGGCCGGCTCGATCACACATATTCGGCACCTCGGTCCTTTGGATCGATCCACACATCCTTTGGCTCGATGTCCCCATCACCCGCCTCGACCTCTCGCTCTCGGACATGATCCACAATGCTTCGAAAACTTTCACCATCGAGCCAGCCGCAACATCCAACTCGCCTCGATCGAGCCAAAGCACTTCACGCCTTGATGGACCAACAACTTGGCTCGATCGCAAATCAAACCTGGCTCAACCGCAAAATAACTTGGCTCGATCACTTTCTTTTTTGGATTGATCATCCTTTGGCCGTCTCTCTCTCTCGTGATCAAGCTACTTCTACACGGCTCGATCATCTCCCACCCGGCTCGATCACACACGCAAACCTCAGCTCGATCTCATGCATTTCTCAATTCGAGCCCAGGCATGCTCCAACCCGACCAACTCGAATTAGGACGGACCTGACCCAAGACCTAGGTTAATGATTGTATTTTTTCTTTTATGCGTTTTAGGGCTTTTCTTAAACATTATATAAAGCCCTAAAACGCCTCCATTTGGGGGCAGTCTTTTCTTTTGCCATTTTTAGATTTTGTCTTAGCGTTTATGTTTTCTCTCTTTTGTTCTTAGTATTCTTCATGTCAAACCCAGAGTTCTTTTAAGTTTTATGTTAATCTTCAGTTTTCTTTTACTTTGCTGCATAGATTAGGGTTATGATCTATCTGGTGCATATTGATTTACGTTGTTAAGCTTTTAATCTTTTGTTTAGTTTTAATCATTTCCTCTGTTTTGAAACTGTTCCATTGATGTTCTTATTTTCTGGGTTGATGTTCTTGATGTTTTAGATCTTCATCTTTTGCATCTTTGTTTTGTTTTGACTTTTCTTTTGTTTTAGTGTTTGAAAAATTCTGTTCTTAGTTGTTGACATTTGATCTAAAATGTTTTCTTTAGTAGCTATGCTTTCATGTTCTTCAAATTTGCATCTCTTATGCTTTGTGAGTAATGACCTAGGTTCCTTGAGGATGGGATAGGATAGTGTTGTTTCCTTGTTCCTCCTAGGTGTCTAAGCTTTATGGTTTAATAGATCACTTATGTTTCATTTCGCTTAATGATATTATTTCGAACTGACCCGTTGAGATCTGATCTTGGGCACTTCAACACCTGAAAAGTGATCCATTGAAGTGACATGATCTAGGTGATTTCAGAGATTTTCATCCCCTCCTAAGGAATTAGATGCTTAGGATATGCATCCCAGCAAAATAAATTAAGTATTTGGGAGGTTTATTAGCTTAGGTAGATGGTTCATAATGCATGTTAGGTGTACTTCCGCTAACGGGAGTTAGGTCTAGTTGTCATCTAGTTTGATTTTATTTGCCAAGGGATTGCATTTGATTGCTTATGATTCCATCGTCTAGGGATTAGCTCATTGTATAAGGTATGTTAGCCATTTAGGGAGTTTGAGGAGGAACACTACCCAATTACCCCATCCTTAGGGACCCTTTCTTTGATTGCATCCTTTTCACTCTCTTCCATTTCCTCTATTTTTACTTTACTTGCCTTTTACCCTTTTACTTATGCATGTTTCCTTTTATTTTTGTTTTTAGTTCCTGCACGTTTTGTTTCACTTAGGACTTGTTAGCAAAACCCCTTTTTATTGTTAGATTGACTTAAGAGAACCAATGCAATCTTGATTGTTAGCATCACACCTATTTGGATTGACACTCATTTATACTACAATGACATGCATGTGTAATGGGGATTGATCACTAAAAAAAACTTGTTATGAATTTGGCGCCGTTGCCAATTGGGTGTTTGTTTGCTACATTCTGGATTTTGGATCTCTTGAGATCAAGTTTCTTTTTACTACCATTCTCACCTTGTTTTCCTTTGTTTCCTTTCTTTTCAGGTACTTGCATAGTAGTGTATGAACCTGATAGTAGAGGACCAACAGACTTAATTCCCATCGTTGATGATATCGAAGCTCTTGAACGAGAATACTCTAGGGTGAGACGTGAACAAGAACGTGTGGAACACTTAAGACGGTTGGACTTACAAATGGAAGACAACATTGAACGAGATAACCAGCACACTATTGGTGAGTGACAACCCAAACACTCACACCATTTGTCGTGGAATCAACCCACCTACAATTTAGAATAACAACTTAGAGATCAAGCACAACTTGATAGCAATGGTGCAGGGAAACAAGTTCCATGGTCTGCCTATAGAGGATCCACTTAATCACCTGGACGAGTTTGATCGCTTCTGCAGCCTCACGAAGATCAATGGTGTGAGTGAGGACGCTTTTAAACTACATATCTTCACATTCTCTTTGGGAGAGAAAGCGCATCAAAGGGAGAAGTCTCTTCCCAGGAACTCCATCACCACCTGGGATGCTTGCAAGAAAGATTTTCTTGCCAAATTCTTCTCCACCTCTTGCACAGCAAGACTGAGGAATGACATCTCTGGTTTCGCACATAGGAATGCTGAAACCTTCTCTGAAGGATGGGAACGCTTCAAGAACTACACTATGCAATGCCCCCATCACAGTTTCAGCAAAGCATCACTCCTCAGCACACTCTATCGTGGTGCTCTACCAAAGATAAGGATGTTGCTTGACACTGCAAGCAGCATGAACTTTCTCAACAAGAGTGTTGATGATGGATGGGATCTTGTGGAAAACCTTGCTCAATCTGATGGGATATACAGTGAAGACTATGATCGAACACCTCGAGGTGGTTCTGCAACAGATGATAGCACAACGAAAGAAATCAAAGCTCTAAACGAGAAGTTGGACAGGATACTCTTGGGTCAACAACATCAAGAAGAGATTAACTATGTGCAGAACCAAGGAGGATATAACAAAGGGTTCATCAACTACTCCAACAACCCTGGTCTTTCTTACAGAAGCAACAACGTAGCCAACCCACATGACCAAGTGTATCCACCAAAACCACAACAGAACGTTCAACCATTCATCAACTACAATCAGAATCATGGTTTCTTCCCAAAGCAACAACATCAAAATGGTTTTCAACAACCACAACAGCAACCAACTGGTGCACCTCCTGGTTTCACATCTAACCAACCTCTAGGTCAACCTTTCAACATCGAAGCTATGTTACATCAACTACTTCAAGGTCAAGCCGATAGTGCCATGGAGACATCGAAGAAATTTGGTGAAATTCAACACAAGATGGATACTTATTTCAATGCCATCTATACGAAGCTTAAAACTCTCAACTCCAGGGTTACTACTCTTGAAGGCAAGACCACATCCACTTCTGCTTCTACAAATGGTCAACTTTCAGGGAAGTCTTGTAAAACCCGAAGGAATATGCTTATGTCAATGCCAACTATCTCGGGAATACCACTAACATTCCTCCTCCCATTTCCACACATGTTTGTACTGAGGACAGTGTGATTCAAGTTGGGGGGATTTGAGTTCAAACGTAGTTGCAACTATGGATTATGAAGAACATTTTCTTGTTGATAAGTTATCTATTTCAAAGGAGAATGCAATGCCTTACGATCCACCACCTTATGTTCCAAGATTGTCGTTCCCATCATGTTTCAAGAAAGAGATCATGGCAAAATACCCAGATATATTTGAGAAACCTATGAAGGAAGAGATAACTCAAGAAATGCTGGAACCAATTTTCGAGTGCAATGCTTTGATAATGGAGAAGCAAGAGGATCCTGGTTCATTTACTTTGCCATGATCACTAGGACCCTTAACCTTCATTGAATGCCTCTGTGATTTAGGAGCGTCTATCAACATAATGCCTTTATTCACTGCAAAGAAGCTGGGATTCGACAAGTTCAAGGCTTCCAACATAACTTTGTTGTTGGCAGATAGATCAATTAGTATCGAATCGGCATCCTAGAAAACATACATATTAAGATCAAGGATGTGGAAATACCTACATACTTTGTGGTATTAGAAATGGATGAAGAACCAAAGGACCCGCTGATCTTTGGAAGACCATTCCTAGCAACAGTTGGAGTTGTAGTCAACATCAAGAAAGGTCAGATCAAGTTGAACTTAGGAAGAGGTCCAAAGATGATTTTTAACATCAAAATCAAAACGAAGAAGCTTACCATCCAAGGGAAACTATTCTCAATCAAGAAGAGGAACGAGAGCAATAATGAAGATCGGTACTCAAGAAGTGATTCAGCTGAAGATGAATCGGGGAAGGATCTAACCCAGTTTCCAAGGCACCATGAAGCATTTAAACTTATCAAGGAACCAGACGAAAAGATTCCTACATAGTTAAAGGAACTCAGAACATTGGTAATGCCAACTGATGAGAACAATCTGAAGGTTCCACGAAAAGGGAATCCTGATTTCAAACCTCAACCTGAACATGTACTACCTCAGAAACCACCTTCGGACACTCCCAATTCTGAAAAATGCTTTGAATATTGTACACAAACCATGGAAATTAGAAATGGAGACCAAGTGTTTCTACTCAACACAAGGTTCGGATACTATCTGGGGAATATGGATCCACAATGCTCCAGAAACTTCATGATCAAAGAAATCATGTTCGGTGAAGACATCATACTTGCTGTAGAAGTTGATGAAGATTCAAAGCTGAACTACAAAATCGATCAGCACGGTGATGATAGAGTCGTCTCAGAAAAGACCTCGGTTCTGTTTGGGAAATAATCTCAGGGTCATTAATCTTGAAAACATGAAGTCAAACTTAATGACTTTAAAAAACCTCACTCGGGAGGAAGTCCCATGCTTATCTTTGTATATATTCAATTTAAATTCTTTTTATTTCAATACTTCGTTTAATGCATTTTAGTTCCCATCTGGTTTTGGTGTCTTAGGTACTTAGGGGATATATTTCGGGCACTTAGCAGTGAGACAAAATGAGGGATGGATTAGCTCGAACCTTTGATCAAGCCCGGGCAATGTCTTTAAAAACGATCGAGCCATGCTTCAAGGTATCATCGAGCCATGTCTCGACAACCATCGAGTCATTCTCAACCCATGATCAAGCCATACTTAAGCTTTGATCGAGCCGCTACAACATTGTGATCGAGCCACTTTTCAAAGTTCCATCGAGCCGTTTTCAAAGCATGCTTGAGCCATCTTGAATTGGGATCGAGCCAAGCATTTCCATTTTCCACTACTCACCTGATGCCAAAGAAGTGTCCTCTCACCTTTCCTAGATTCCCCAAAAAAACTCTTACACCTCCATACTCCCATGTCCCCTCTTTAAACATCCTCCACATACCACCCCTTTGAACCTCACCCACAGGTTTCCACTCACCACTCCTCACTACCACACACAAACTTCAACCAAGGATCCTATATAAGGGAGTCCCTTGTCTCTTAACTTCTCATCACTTTAAAACACTTCGAACTACACACACTCATTTATCATTTCGTGAATACTTCAAGTCTCTCCAAAATCCTCCCGAAGTTTCTAAGCCTCGCCCAAATCGGTTTCAGTCCTTTCATTCTTGAAATTTTCTAAACTTTGAAACGGTTTTCAATCACAAATTATTCGGTTTTCTCGAACTTAACTTGAATTTCTGGATCTCTGAAATTTTCGGTCCATAAACTTCCTAATGCACAAACTTGATTTTTCTAATCACCCTTTTTAAGTTTAGTTCTAACTGTTTGTTTCTGAACTTGATATAGGTCTTCGCATGTACAACGTCATATGGAGGAATGTCAAGCAGTTCACATGAACCATTGGTTAAAGAAATTTATGGGAGGTTGATGCAATTAGACTTCACAGGATCAAGGTTTCCAGATACAGAAACTTTGAGCACCCTTGGTATCCAGGAGGAAGTCCAGGTGATACTAGGGAATATGAGGATATCCAACGTGTTCACCATGAATCATGAAGCCTACCAGAAGCCGACTTGCATGTTCATGGCTTCTCTGGAAGTTACTTATTGCTATAAAGTTGAAGCTGATAGAACTGTTGGAGGTTATATAACTTTTAAGGACTTGGATGGCAAAACCAACAAGTTAACTTTCAGCCATATATGGGGTATCTACAGCTTTAACTGCATGAAGTATCAATCGAACAGATTCGACAATGTTCTAGTGGAGGTAGAATTAGTTTGGGCTAAAATAGGTTCCACCGACTTTGAGCACAGACGGACGAAAAGCTCGAGCATCCGCCACCCGACGATCAGATATGTGCAGCAAGTCTTAGCTAATTTGTTCTATGCTATAAAAGACACCAACATCGTACTAGCTGAAGAGATGAACTACATGCGCCTTGGTCTTCATGAACACGTCTGCAACTCTTTGCGGAACAATAACCTATTTCCCCGCGCTTCTGAGCTAAGACCTTGCCCCTCAAGCTATTCTTGGAGCAATTGTTGACGTTCAAGAACCCCAACTGGGGGACAGAAGGAAGGATGAGACCAGAATTAAGCATTGGAGGGTGGATAACATCTATTTTCAAGTATACTCAGGGACCACTTGGTGGAAGTTCTTTGCCATCAAAACTAATGGACATGAACTACCTGACGGAAACATGATTCATAGTGGGGAACTTAAACTCCCAATTTTGCTATCTGTTCCAGCTGACGTTCCTCGCCCATGGAATCTTCCTACTCCCAAACCACAGGTGGACTACTTTTTATAGAGCTGAGAATCTCGAGTTTTTCCATGATATTTACAACTTAAGGGCGGTTATCTCAACAATGACACATATGGGATCTTGTGTGGACACCTTTTCGACCCTCTATCTAGATGACCACTCGCCCAACTGGGGTAACTGAGGTCCACCTTCACCCACTTGACCATTGTAAAATTTTGTTCCATATGCATTAGCTTCTAGTTCCTTAAGTATGTTTATGCGTTCCACTCTTGTCCAACCCCTGAGTCCATTCTCGAATTTGGATTACACAGAGACTGTGTAATTCAGGTTTGGGGGATGATTCAAGGGTCTATCACTAATGAAGTTTATATGTTTGTTCCTTTGTCTCCAACTTTTGCATAGCATATACATAGCATCTAAAGCATGTAAAAACCATACAAATTTGAAAAAATTTCGAAAATTATCCTTCAAAAACAGAGTGTTCATATAGTTGCTTCTAGGATGTTAGATTTATAGATCGTTCATTTGCATTTTCATAGGGAACTAGGAAGATGATAACCTTGTAAATATGTTGTTTTCTCAGAAAATGTAAGTGCCCTGGTTATTAGTTGTCTAATGCATCTTGAACTTGTCTGAAGTAAAACTGCACCTTTCTTGGAATGTGAACTTGCATGGTCATTTATCTCCTGAAGCATGTTGTGATTTGAAGTTTGCTCCTATCTATTAGAACATGAATTTGAATGTATAATTATCATGCTTGTGTGTTGAATATGAACTCATGGATAGTATATACATATTTGGGTTATCTTCTACCATTTTATAACTCTTGTAAACCCAAGTAGAATCCCCACCCTTGAACCTTTCCTTCTTTCAAGCCCAGAATGTTCTACTGAGTGGCATATCTTTTATGGAATGAGTTTGGTAGAACGTGTTAGGTTCGAACTGATAGGAATAAGGTCTTATGTAGTTCTAGTCCATAATATTTGGACTAGATAGAACTAGGTGGGATTCAAATTTTGGATGTTGGTTTGGGTGGAAATGACTGAAAGGGTATTGGTAGCTGGTAAAAGGAAAGGTAGAGTAAGAACCTTAGGAGATGAATGGAAAAAGAATTAGAATATGCTAGTAGAAAGTTTGGGGGAACAATGGTATGAAAAAGAAGTATGGCTAGTGCAGATTAAGAAAAGTATATGACGATGAACTAAAAAGGGTAAAACCCAGAAAGATAGTGTGGCTAAAAAAGGTAAAAACCCATGAGCATTTAAGTAAGTAAGTTCCAGAAACAGCTAGCAGTCGTTAAAGAAAGAAACCTCTCCTAAGGGTAGCTAAAGAAAAGATGAAAAAAGGGAAAATGTGAATAGGTTAGATCACTTCGAGTTTCAAAAGAGTAGACTTAGGACCTCCTATTGGGTAGAATCCGAAAAACTTAGGTTTCATTAGCATTGGGTACATGAGGTTCTATTTCTGTATGCATCTAAGTGTTCCTACCTTTAGACTTCTGCTAAGCACATTCCCTTTTTAAAGAACCCTTATTCTGAATCATTAACCATTGCATGAAGGGGTCATCTTTACTCCTTAACTTGTCCTTGACCAAATGAGTTCATTGAACGCACATGACTTGATCCATGGTTCCTGACTAATGAATGTTAAAGGCACAAACAAATTTGAATGCATTGTGGAAGTTGAAATTGGTTTGTGATGAACTGTGATGAGTTTAGCTAAGGTTTTTAAGTAGGACAAGTTTAGGACTGCATTCTAGAACTAGTAACCAGGACATTTATATTACATGTGTTAGCAACATATTTTAGTTCTGAGTTCCCACTTTCAACACTCTCACCCAAACTTCTGAATTACTTTCTTGAGGGCAAGCAAGGATTTAGTTTGGAGGATTTTATGTCTTTGTATTTTCATGGTTTTTAGAAGTCATTTAGCATCACTTTTTAGCTATTTGTTGTTCATATGAAGCATTTATAGATGTTATTGGAAAGTTTGTGATTTTTAGGGATTTTTGAATCAGAATTTGCATATACATGCATTTTGGAGATTTTTCAGGACTTTCAAGAGCTTTCAGGACGATTTGTGAGATTTCAGAAGAGGAACAGAAAATGCATGGAACGGAACCAGCTCAAGCGCAGTTCAAGGCAGAACTCTGCCCAACCATCGAGCCAAGCTAACTTTGGCTCGATCCACCACAAAGGCCCAGCTTGATCATACATATCCGGCACCTCGATCCTTTGGCTCGATCCACACCTCCTTTGGCTCGATCCACACCTCCTTTGGCTCGATGTCCCCTTCACCCAGCTCGACCTCTCTCTCTCGGCCATGCTCCACAACGCTTCGGCAACTTTCACCATCGAGCCAGCCGCAATGTCCAACTCGCCTCAATCGAGCCAAAGCACTTCACGTCTTGATGGACCAACAACTTGGCTCGATCACAAATCAAACTTGGCTCGATCGCAATCAAACATGGCTCAACCGCAAAGCAACTTGGCTCGATCACTTTCTTCTTCGGATCAATCATCCTTTGGCCGTCTCTCTCGTGATCGAGCCACTTCTACACGGCTAGATCATCTCCCACCCGGCTCGATCACACGCGCACACCTCAGCTCTATCTCATGCGTTTCTCAACTCGAGCCCAGGCATGATCCGACCCGACCAACCCGAATCAGGATGGACCTGACCCAAGACCTAGTTTAATGATTGTATTTTGTCTTCTATGTGTTTTAGGGCTTTTCCTAAACATTATATAAAGCCCTAAAACGCCTCCGTTTGGGGGCAGTCTTTTCTTTTGCCATTTTTAGGTTTTGTCTTAGGTTTTATGTTTTCTCTCTTTTGTTCTTAGTGTTCTTCATGTCAAACCCATATTTCTTTTAAGTTTTATGTTAATCTTCTGTTTTCCTTTACTTCCTGCATAGATTAGGATTGTGATCTATCTGGTGCATATTGATTTACATTTTTAAGCTTTTAATCTTCTATTTAGGTTTGATCATTTCCTTTGTTTTGTTGATGTTCCATTGATGTTCTTATTTACTGGGTTGATGTTCTTGATGTTTTAGATCTTCATCTTATGCATCTTTGTTCTATTTTGTCTTTTCTTCTATTTTAGGGTTTTATAAAGTCTATTCTTAGTTGTTGACATTTGATCTAAAATGTTTTCTTTAGTAGCTATGCTATCATGTTCTTCTGATTTTTCATCTCATATGCCTTGTGAGTAGTGACCTAGGCTTCTTGAGGATGGGATAGGGTAGTGTTGTTTCCTTGTTCCTCCTAGGTGTCTAAGCTTTATGTTTTAATATATCCCTTATGTTTCATTGAGCTTAATGCTGTTATTTTGACCTGACCCGTTGAGATCTGATCTTGGGCACTTCAACACCCGAAAAGTGATCCATTGAAGTGACCAGATCTAAATGATTTCATAGATTTGCATCCCCTCCTAAGGAATTAGATGCTTAGGATATGCATCTCAGCCTAAGGAATTAAATGTTTGGGAGGCTTATTGGCTTAGGTATATGGTTCATAATGCCTGTTAAGTTTCCGCTAATGGGAGTTAGGTCTGGTTTTCATCTAGCTTGATTTCATTTGCCAAGGGATTGGATTTGATTGCTTATGATACTATCGTCTAGGGATTAGCTCATTGTATGAGGTATGATAGATATTTAGGGAGTTTGAGGAGGAAAACTACCCAATTACCCCATCCTTAGGGACCCTTTCTTTGATTGCATCCTTTTCACTCTCTTACATTTCCTATGTTTTTACTTTACTTGCCTTTTACCCTTTTATTTATGCATGTTTGCTTTTGTTTTTGTTTTTAGTTCCTACATGTTATGTTTCACTTAGGATTTGTTAGCAAAACCCCCTTTTTATTGCTAGCTTGACTTTAGAGAACCATTGCAATCTTGATTGTTAGGATCACAACCATTTGGATTGACACCCATTTATACTACAATGACATGCATGCGTAATGGGGATTGATCACTAAAAAAAACTTGTTATCACTACTGACATGATATTTTGTTTTCTTACCTTGTACGTTTACACAAGGGCAATACATGTGTGTTGTGTTGTACATTTGTACCGCAGTATGAAGGCAAACTTTGATCCTAAAACTCTGGGTTATCTAATGATGCAAGCTGCTAGATCATGCACGATCAATAATTTCAACAATAATTTTTTTGAAATACATAATACAAACCTTCTTTGCGCTGCGTACCTAATCGACATTGGTCAAATCTATACGAAATTAATTAGAACAATAGTATGAGTAAGGTTGCTTACATGTGGATTTGTACAGGTTTCACTCATTGGACACGATCTCAATTTAAAGGGAAACGATATAACCTAATAGATTCTAACATTGCAGATTCTTGGAATAATGTGTTGAAGGAAGCAAGAGAGTACCCATTGGTCACAATGCTGGAATAAATCATGAGTAAAATTATGACATGGTTTGCTATTAGGCGTGAAGCAGCAAAGAAACATGAAGGTGATTGTTGCCTAACACCACAGGTTTGGAAATTTTGAATAGGGAATGCAAATGGTTGTGAAAACAATACGTCCAAAACAGTACGAGGTTTCAACACAAAAAGGTGGCACTTACCTCGTAAATTTTAAGGACGGATCTTGTAGTTGCAAAGAGTTTCAATTTATTGGAATTTCATGCTCTCATGCCCTCGCATATACATTGAGTGTCCACTGAACCAATGGTGATTAGTGAGTATTACAATAATGCTTGGGCAGGTGCATATACTGAGAACATATATCCAATATCTTCGGCTAAAGTTCATGCATTAAATGGTTCTTCGTTCAATAAAGGTAAAAATTGAATGCCGCCGAAGGTTAAAAAGCCTTCTGGTAGGCCAAAGAAATTAAGGATTTATCTCGTGGGGAGCACAAGGAAAGGTTTTACAAAGTTGTAAACTTTAAGTGGAACATCAATATGGTTAATTATTAGTGATCCGACATTTTCTTTTGCAAGGTGGCTGGAAACAGGAGGTGCGGCCGTTGCCATGGAAAAGGACATAATAAGGCAAGCTGTCGTAATCCCATTTAAGGGGTTTTATTGTTACGCATAGTGGGGAAGGTTGGTTTTTGGTGTACTAGATCAATGGCTGGAAGTGGTGGAGGAAGTTTTTTGGGGTATTCTAACAAGTGGGCGTAACTGTTTACAGTTATGATTTGGTGTATGTATAAAAATAAGTGCACCTGTTTTTAGTATTTTGTATATTGATTTCAGTATCCAGTATATCGTGTAAATTAATTTTGCTTTTGCAAGCAGAATCAAGCCCACCCGCTTTCATGTATTAAGGCTAGTTAAAACCGTTGTTGTTAAAATATTGTAAGCGTCATGCGCTTTATAATCTATGTTGTGAAATTTTTTTGTTTGTGGTGTTGCTCGAAGTACGCATAATAGAAGTAAATGACACTAAAAATAAATAAACTTAGTACTTGTTTGAAACATTTAAAGTGAAGAACATTAATTTTTGAGACATAACCAAATAACAAAGGAGTTGAGTTTTCAGTTATGGATATTAATTAAACTCAGAGGACAAGTGGAGGAGGATCCTTAACAAGCGCATGGAAAGCTTGTATCCCGTAGTTCATTGATGCGACCTTCAGATTTTGCTTTCCTAACAAGGAGGATTTGTCTATGTAGTCGAGGGAATGTTGTTCCATTAGGACGATAGCTGCTAAACCAGAAAGAACTGAGAAGGTAGAAAAATCAGTTTTTTTATCCGTACAGTAATAATGAAAGGTTAATGGAAGAGTGTTGATAAAGAAAATACTTATGTCTTCAACCACTACTTCTAACTCATTCCGGTCAATCTGAAAGGGGTCCAAACTAAATTCTCCAACTGGAGCCGCAAGTTGTTGCCATTTTATGAAGAAAGGAAAAAGCGTTGACATAAACTTTAGATCATGCTCGACCTCTTCTTTCGATAATTTGTTATGGTTACAATCCAAAACTTCGATTGACCTTTGGTTCAGGTCAATTGCGAGACCAAGCCAGTGGGTACTTTGAATGGGAGTCGCGCAATAAATCATGTTCGACCTCTTCTTTTGATAATTTGTTATGGTTACAATCCCATCTCTTTTCTTATTGCAAGATTCCCGAAACTCAATTTGTAGGTACCTAAGACACCAAAACAAGATAAAACTAAAACACATTAAATCAAGTACTTAAATTTAAAAACATTGAAATTGAAATATATACAAAGATAGACATGGGACTTCCTCCCAAGTGAGCTTGTTTTAAGTCACTAAGCTTGACTTCTTTTTTTTAGGATTAATGACCCTGAGACGGCTCTCCGAAGAGAACCAAGGTGGTTTCTGAGAAAGCTCCCTTATCGTAGTTCTTATCAACCTTAGAGTTCAGTTTTGGTTTTTATCAACTTCTACTGCAAGTATGATGTCTTCCTCAAAAAGCACTTCCTTGATCATAAAGCTTTTAGAACACAGCGGATCCACGTTCCCAAGATAGTACTTGAACCTTTTGTTAAGTAATAATACTTGGTCTTCGTTCTTGATTTCCAAGGTTCAGGGTTGAGGCTCCAAGTATTTTTCAGAAATTGAAATGTTCGAAGGTGGCTTAAGAGGTGGTACACGTTCAGGTTGAAGTTTGAACTCAAGAATTATTTTCCTGGATCCTTCAGGGTTGCTTCACCTTTGGACATTTCCAATGTCCTGATTTCTTTTAACTTCTCTGGAAATCCTTTGCCTGGTTCCTTAACAGGTTTGAAGACTTCATTGTTCATTCCAAACTTCGTTGGTTCCTTTCCCAATTCATCTTCAACTACTTCAACACTTGAGTACCCATTCTTCGGGTTGTCTTCATTCAGTTCCTTCTCAGATACCAGCTGACCTTGGGCAGTGAGGTCCTTGGGTTTAGGCTTGATGTTGAAGATCATATTTGGTCCTCTCCCTATATTCAGCTTTATGTGACCCTTTTTGATGTTGATTACAACTCCAACCGCTGCTAGGAACGGCCTTCTGAAGATCAATGGATCCTAAGGCTCTTCATCCATCTTAATACCACAAAGTCTGTAAATACTGTCACGTCCTTGATCTTGATAGGTAAGCTCTCCAATATGCCAATAGGATGCCTAACTGACCTGTCCACCATCAACAAGTTTATGTGTGAAGTCTTAAACTCATCCAATCCAAGCTTTTCAGCAGTGGACATAGGCATAAGGTTACGGAAGCTCCCAGGTCACAAAGACACTCATCAAAAGTCATTGATCCAAGTGTGCAGGGTAATGTGAACGAACCAGGGTCCTCTTGCTTCGTTGTTATCAAGGAATTGCGTTCTTCAGGTGGTTCCACCACTTCTTTAGTTAATTCTTCCTTCATGGATTTCGCAAAAACCTCAAGGTATTTTTCCATAATTTCCTTCTTAAATTTGTAAGGGAAAGGTAACCTCGGAATATATAGTGGTGGAATGAAGGGTGCATCCTTCTGTTGTTCATCAAGAGATGGTTCAGTGATAACTTCTGGTGGAGGTTGCAGTGGCTTCTGTGAATCAATTAATGCAGGTACATCTTAT